>CM017561.1:17013617-17269315 GCA_007844125.1 Sinonovacula constricta
TAGTACACAAGGTAAACAACTTGAGCGGAGAAAATGTTGATATACAATTGCAGATGCTTAAATATAGTAATGTGCAACTTTAATCGCATATATATTGTGCAACATTCAAAACGCTATATAAAAACCTACCAAATACCAGATGAGCCAGATGACTCTGGATAGAAATTGTCCGCTGTTATACTTAGTTTCTTAGCTGGTGATATCTCTGCACTGCATGTGAAAGCATTGCCTTTAACGATAGTAAATTACTAAAATTAATAAGACATAAGTAAAATTAAAAAGTAAACCGAATGACAATATATGGAAAAGATTACAATATAATTATGTTAACATACTGACAAACCATGCCCTTCAAAAGTTTGTGTTGTCTGTAGTTTCTTATAATCAGAAGCGTTGCATTGCTTTTCGACTATTATAGCTATTTGAAGCTAAACAACTTTATATAGATTTGGGCGGGGAAATACGCCATATGTATATGCCAGTCATAAATTATACTGATAGGCTCGATAGTGACGTATTAATCTGAATTAAATAAAAAACGATGTAAAGACCGCTCTAGCTTTAATTTTCTAACATAGCATATCATCAAAACCGACATGAAACTGGATTCATGTGTACGTCCAATAAATTGAGAAACAGCCAACATAATTTTAATGGCATCATGGAGCATCTGAATCTGTAGCAATATTAAAGTTCAAATGGCATTGGCGTTTTCTTTGTTTGTCAATTAAAATTACAGTATTACCTTTTCACTAAAATGATCATCTTTGATTCAATGACACTCATTGACGTCACATCCTGTTTGTCATATAACATCATCATTATACATTTACGTCATTACTGTTTAAATCAGATAGCTCTGTTTCATGACTCTTTAGGAAGTGGTAAGTTGTCGAGGCATTTATGTCGTTAAAAATAAGTTACATATTTGACATCGGTTTTTTATATTCTGTAATGGAGTTTATCCATTCACGACGCTGTTGCATTATGTTTCTTGTCTCTCAATGATGAGGTATGATTTATTCTCTTCAAAGGGCGCCACATTAGAGCTCCATAAACTTGTTTAAAGCAGCCGTTTTCGGTTTTTAGCCTGCAGACGGTCCATGGAAGAGGTAGGTGCGGTGGTAATTGATGTTTTTTTTTATTTCTCATTTGTTTTAAACGTACATTAACTGCTGCATTTATGACTATTGTGCAGCTTCAAAGATATACCATACTTCCCATTTGAACTGTTCCTTTTTTTCCTTTTCAATTTATTTTGCCTAAAATAAGTAATCACGCGTTTACTTAGTGACGTACGTAGATGTATTTCATTGATTAGTAACCAGATACCAGAGTTAAAATTCAAATGTTCATAAATGTGTAAACTACGCAGTTAGAAGGAAGATATTGACTAAATTGTGTGTAACAATCCTTCAAGTGCACATCCATGAGCTGAATATAACAGTGTTAATAAACGGTCAAAGTTTTACCATGTGCGTAGCACAATTATGAAACAAAGCAAAAAAAAACCAATTTATGAGTCTTTAGACAAGTCATTAAAATTATTATAACATTGATACTGAAGTGTAAGCTCAGCTGAGTCGGAAGCAAAGCCACAACCACACGAATACCATCCTCGCCCTCTCCACAACGTACATGCACCCTTTATTAAATAACTAAATAAAAGAGAACGCAAAATGCCAGTTTCATACACGTTACCAGGTAAAGGTAACAAATAGAACGAAACAGGTTTTTACATGAAAAGTTGACATAAATAACTTATAAATAAATATATATATATATATATATATAATAACATATTGCTACATCATATATAGCTAAATTATGTGAAAATGCATTTCTTGTATTCCATCATTAGAATATCTGGAGGAACACAATTTGCCTTGGATCTGAGCATGACAGTTCCGCTTTCTGAGTCATTTTGAACTCCAGAACTTCTTTTAATATTTCTGGAAATGCCGAAACGCTTCCTGAACATCCATCAAATAGGTGTAATAATACTGCTGATATTGAACTTCGACGTCGTCATTATTAACAATCTTCTCTAGTGAACATTTCTGCGATGAGCGTCTTATATGAATACAGGCTGATGTGAGTTTCATTTGTGAGTTTTAAATTATAGCTTGAAAATATTTCGCTATTGTGCGGAATTTGAACTAGGGCGGGCAGATTGAGAAACCATTATTGAGTAACCCAAAAATAGACTCCCTTACGCAGTTATTGGTATTGGTTAAATCCACAGATAAGTTTTACTTAGAAAAAAATGTGAAGAAATGGTAACATAACTTGGAGAGTCGTTCCTCAGGTTAAATGATATCATTAAGCATATAATGATGCATTAGTGTTCATCTAAATATTATTATTACGTCTCCCTGTTTAATAGTTTCATTTTTTCCATATTTCGGATCACATTATTAATCACTATTGATAAAGACAAACATAAATAGAAGGATGACAGAGAATACAACCAATCTAGCAGTTATCTCCCTTGCTGTCCATCTGCGTTAAGAAGAAATCTGCTACGACTAGGTTATAATAGTTCTACTTGACATTTCATTTTTTGCAAAACTTGTTTGTTTTTGGGAGTTCTTAAAAAGGCATCGGTCATTATAATATTAAAATTGAATCATATGTCCGTTTTACTAAGTCTGAATTTACTTCTTAGTATTGATTCTCCGAGCCATTGACGCTTATTTCGAAAACAGCCCCTAGAAGATACAAATCATTACAAAACATATAGTTTGGGAAATTAATATCGTGCGAATTAACAAAATCATCAACAACATTGTCATCGTCTTTACGATCAGTATCATCATCATCATCATTACCATAAACAATCAACAGCAGCAGCAGCATTGTCAAAACTGACTTTGCAAATCGTTGCAGTATTATGAACTTAAACAAAGGAGATTCGTCAAGAGAATAATCTTCCACACAAAGTAGACTGTAAAACCTTTCGGAAAGCCCTCATACTCGCCAAACCGGTCTATCGCCCAGGTCGTCCATTTCTTATAGAACTTGATCATATTTTGGTTTAATGTTAAATTGTTTTAAAGTAAATACAGATAAACCAAAATCTTTTTCAATATAATACTGTTAAGGTATAAGAATAATTTATATATGCAAAACGTGTACAGAACGTCACTCTTTTTGCCAACTTTGATACAAGTTTGAACAATGAAAAAAAGGAAAATTGTGGTTGTTATATCTCATTGCGAAATTACAAACATCTGACATGTCAATAAAAATGCAACTTAATGTCGACAGAAAAAGACCCAACAATGTACTTGGCCCATCAGTCAAAAGAGACACGCTTTTTCCATTGTAAAATTCTCACCACTCTAAGAAATAAAACGACAGTGATTAGTCTTAATTGTTTGAAAATGTCTTTTAAATCGCAATGCTATGTTCATCCTTGTGTAAGATGCCATGTTGTCTCTTACTTGCATATGGTAGCCCAAAGACTTAAAAAGAACAGAAAATGGTCTACTTAAGAAATTTGTTTGAATCAAACAAACGAATACTTAAAAAGCACATTATAACTTGTTCCATATTAAAAGTACTTCTTAATTAAATCTAAACGACCTAAACAAGTGCATACAGAGTAAATGAAAAAGAGACAAAAACAGAGACGAGGCATTACACCCATAAAGAAAAAGTAACTGTTACCGCCACGGTACTGTAAATCAGTAAAAGAACAGCAGATAATATGTCCCAGAAAGCTAAAAGATCCAAACATTTTTTCATCGTTTCATTTGAAAGCAGTGGTGCCAGAGCTGTCATTACATATGACGACGGTAACTGTCGGTTTGCTCTTTTCGTTAAATGACGGTAACTGTCGGGTTTGCTCTTTTCGATAAATAACCCATCACAAATTTGTTCTTACCTTTCGCTTGAATTGCATGTGAAATACCTTTGTTTTGTGCCTTTTCGAAGTTTGGTATATGTTGCAATGCTCATAGAACTTTGTCATATATTCTTATTGTGTTTCGTGATGCATAGGAATCCAGTACAGTGAAGGAAGTTGTTCTAGTTTTTATTCGATCTTGATATTAAACTGGAAGATATATTTGTGTTTGTCAGTCATTGTATGACTGTCATCATTGGTGCTAACAATTGGTATTGAATAATAATAGTATGTTGTTACAGGCTTTGTCCGTTGGTACAAGTACAAATTGATCGTGTATATTCTGAAAGGAATATTTAGGTAATAAAAAGCTTTACCCTTGAAGAGTAAATTAAGAAATGTAAAGTCATCAATAGTGTTTAAATCCCAAATAACGATATTACCAGATGGTAAATAACAGAATGATGAAGTTGAACGTCTAGAAAATTCTTGCAAGGATCATTCAGGTTAAGATCTGCTTACGTTCGGTTGTTATTGAACATAAGGCCTCTAATGTATTTTTACATACAGCAAATCATCTGATTTTTGATGATTTCAAAGTAATTGGTTGATTTTTTCGATGATATTTATTGATCATGAATGACACCAGGTAAGTCGTTCAAATGTATCACTTTTAATGTATTTATTTTTTTTATAAAATGACGGGTATGTTGGTACTATTTATCAACTTGTGGTTTGTAAGCTTTAAACCTAAACATTTGAATAATGGCCACCTTATAAAAAAGATAGGTATGTACATATATTTAAGCTGTCTCATTGTCGTCCAAAATAACTAGTGACCTCGAAGTTAAAATTGTGACTGCACAAAGTAAGGCATGAACGCAGATCGATTATAAGGTGTGTTCAGATAATTAAAGTGATATTTTTCCTAAATGTACGATTTAGATTATGATTATATGATTATTTGATTTCTTTTCCCATGAGATCGGCGTTTGCTTTTTTTTAAGATAGAATTCTAAAGATGTAAATGTTCGAAACATTGCCTGATGAATATTGTCAATGAGACAGATTGGAAATTAAGTTTGAAGTTAAAATGTGTCGAAGTAAACGTTATCTTACTAGTTTAATGTTACCAATTTAAGGTCACTTGACTTTTAAGACAGGTTCAGAATATTATTGTAATATGCTTAGATAGCTTAACCAGCATTTCTCTTTTGAATTTACCTTAGATTGGCTTAGATTGGACGAAATAATATCCTGGTTTATTTTCGGGCTTCTGACATTTTCAGAAATCAGAATCAACAAGTACTCGCATTGATATTACTATGCATGTGTTATGTGGTCCGAAAAGATAATTATCTGCATATATATCTTAATCATGCGGGTTTTTTTTTTTTTCTTCTTTATTTGTTAGTTATAAGGATTGGCAAAACTTATCTTCTGGAGCGAATTTGCATGCCACAAACATGTTCAGAGATTCTCCACAAATATGCAGATATACGAAACTATATTCCTGTATTCGATTTTAAGCTGTAATACTGCTGATAAATATTAACCTTATTGTGACTATGTTCGTATCTTTCTGTTCTTTCTGGTATAATTTTGGGATGAATGTAAACACGATCAGCATGCTTCTCATTTTATATTGTCATATATTTTAAACTGAATTTAAGAAAAAGCATAAAAACATCATAACAAACGAAAAAGAAACATGTTGATGTTTTAAAGTATTTGATCCTAAGATAAAATGCAACATCCTGTGCTTATCGTCTTTCTAGATCTAACATTTACTCGAACGGCCAGTGTTTTGCAAACTAAATCAAGCATTTTTCATCTGCCTCGATAGTAGGTCAGCAAGCACTGCTGGATACAGTCAGGAAGGTGTCTTCTGGGCTTCACTGAATAGTTATTTAACATACATAACCGCTTCACGCCAAGCACAAGAATCAAGAATGGGTCGAGAATCAGTAATCTTCCGTCACACTTACAGATTCTGGTACACATTTACTGGAATGAAAATACGGACAAAATATATTAACATCGGTTGATCACTTATCAGTCGTTCGCCACTGAGGATCAAGTCCATGGACGAGTTTTAAGCATGCTTTTAAATAGGAAAATATGAAAGGTCCTATACGAATTACGACAGCTATTTAAATCTGAACTCAATTTAGTCAAAGGTATAGGGAGTTCATGTAAAAGTGACAAAAACAAAGAGACGAGACATTACATATAAAAGGAAAAACCAGAGTTACCGCCGTGGAACGGCCAGTCGGCATCTGGAACAACATGGGTGCTAAAACTTGGTTTGTGAAGCGCTTCAACTTCGCACTTCCTGAAGGCCTTTTCTAACAAATAGTATAAATAAAACTATCTCATCTAAGTTAAACTAACAACAAGCATCCGCATCGGGGTTAAAACGGAAAAATGAATATTATATACAAACACGACAACACTTTTTCTAATCAACCATTAACTTGGGTACGATATGTACAGGGGATAGAATCGTCGGCAACCTAGAAGTTCCAAACGAGAGAGTTGTTTTAAATAAAACAGTCTAAGCGATGATATATCATGAGAACAGTATCATGACCGGATACGGTAGAAAAAAATGGCGTGATGTCATATGTCAGCGTTAAATTGTGAACAAATATCAATCTAAAACACACACACACACACACACACACACACACACGACAGAGACCTTCGAATCTTAAGAAAATAATGAAAAGCAAGGTATTGTCATCGATAATGTTTTAATCACCAGTAAGGTAAATCACGAAAAGGTGAAGTTAAAAGGTTAAACGAATCTTTAATAAGGATCATTTTGGTTAAAATCTGCTACAATTTAGTTGAAAATTACATCTCTAATGGGGTTTTTACTTAAATCATTGGGTTTTGTTTGTTTTCGAAGTGTTTGGGGATTTTATAGACGATATTTTTACTACGAAAGAGACTAAGGCAATACAATAAATCCCTTTTTAATGTTGTTTATTTTTTTAAAATGGCGTTTATGTTGGGACTGCTTATATGCATGGTTTTAAAGCATGGGTAGTGTATGTTGGAATTATCGAAGTCGTAGTATTTAAATATAAAGGATGAGATCGTACACACACACACACACACACACACACACACACACACACACACACACAAACACACACACACACACACACACACACACAATATATATATATATATATATATATATTATATATATATATATATATATATATATATATATATATATATATATATATATATATATATGTACACCTATTATATCTACCTCATTGTCAAAAAAGCTAGCAATCTAAAAGGTAGATTGGTAACCTTGTAACATTTGTACACTGGACGTTACTATTATGACCACATTTGTTATCGGTGACATATTTACTATCAAAGGAAAACAAGAACAGCGTACCCTAAAGGGTAGCAGACAGGTTAGTGTAGACGTGTTCCGTCGAAGCCAATACCGAAGTATTTTCATACAGGCCAGCGTTGTTTAACCTAGAATAAATATGTCGAAATGTATCCAAAATGAACTAACCGACGTGTTTTGTGTTAAGTTGTACTCACAATCGCTGTCACATTTGTATTAAACGCATATATCACATTGACATGTATTTAGTATTGCAGGATTATACAAAACATTCTCTTTCCATAATGGTTTACGGTTTTAAGAAGATAAGATTAAGTTTCGCTGATTGACAAGAAAACGAGGATACAATATATCAGATTTAATATATTGCATTATACATAAAATGTATGCATACCTATTCTGAGCACCTGGTATAACCACTGAAATTAAGTAACAACATTTATCAAGTTTCTTTTAATGAAAGGAGTACTATTATCAAACATAATGTAAGATATATGAGCAGGTAATCGTAATCCTTTAGTCTGTGACGAAGCGTTATGTCGCCTTTTAAATTAGACTGTGCAGCACACATTATTTTTGCAAATAAGAATGAAACACATGCAATTAAAATTAGTCCAACAAAAATTTTGTATTAACATTTAAAATTCTTTCAGCATTTACAATGTTTGGTTAAACTATGTTCAGAAATTTGTGTGAACAACCTGGTCTCTCTAGCTCTGAGTAGACATGTTCCGAACCTCTAGCTGCCACTGCCGATTCATAGATGTTCCGGCTGAAAAAGAAAACCCACTTAATTATTAAGTAGTGTTTTGCTAAAGCTACAATAAAATGCGTTCTTTAAGAAGTCGAAACATCATCTAATCGATGGTTACCGGGACTTTGCTTAATAGGCACCTTGCAAATATTTAAGACAAGACGAACAAACCGTTTAGTTTTCAAATGTATTATAATAAAAGTTAATCACAGTTTATAAAAG
The DNA here is from genome assembly GCA_007844125.1 of Sinonovacula constricta. NCBI lineage: Eukaryota > Metazoa > Mollusca > Bivalvia > Cardiida > Solecurtidae > Sinonovacula > Sinonovacula constricta. The sequence goes on from CM017561.1 coordinate 17,021,826, forward strand.
TATTCTGACTAGCGGGACTGGAGTACATAGCTTTGATTGTATGGCCCCAAGAGTAGAAGGCTGTAGTTACAATAGAGCAAGCCATACAAACAGTACGGTGCAAGCGCACATACAATATGTACATTACCTGTCTGTCATTGTTACATCATCACCTGCAAAATTGAAAATATTGTTAACATAATTTATTATGCTTTTGTCAATATGTCAAGAACACTATAAATAGACAACAAAGGTAACAATAAACACGTTCATAAATATATACCTTAATAAAACGATAGACAGGAACTACTTTCTAACTAGACGACTTTTACGGTAATGTTGATTGTTCTCTCTCTCTCTCTCTCACACACACACACACACACACACACACACTCTCTCTCTCTCTCTCTCTCTCTCTCTCTCTCTCTCTCTCTCTCTCTCTCTCTCTCTCTCTCTCTCTCTCTTGTCCTCTGCTATAACCAGATTTAGACTAATAAAATGTAAACATTTCAAAATATTTTGCTGTTCTATATTACATTTTACAGACAATAGCTTAGCAATAAATACTATCATTAATAACCACTGCAAATGAAAAAGAAATCCTTGTTTACTTACTCGGTTTAGATGGGTTCGGCCTCACTTGAAGAGAACATTCATATTTCCTGGATAAGAATATCACAAGCCCAATCAAAGCCAGGAAGACAATGGCACCGACCACCGATCCAACCACAGTGGTGGTATTAGATGATGAGATAGGGATATCTGTAACAAGAATTTATCTCAATATAATCAGGAAACATTTTTGTCAATACTATATATGTATAATGACCTGAACCTGAAGTCATACGAACAACATTTAACTGTTTGTCTTGACTGAAAGTCAAAATGTTTTACTGCTTCCTTCTGTGTTACAAGCAAACACTGGTACGATGTGTAAAGTGCTTCCTTGTAGGTTGACCAAGTGAACCTGTCTAGTTATATGGGCAAATGTTTGATCGCATTTTTCATTAATGAACTATTTTCGCTAAACAAATTTTCTACACTAGGAGCAGATATGAATGTACAAATAGCTACCTTCCTGAATGGTCGCAGCGGTAAAGTTCATGATTTCCGAAGAACTGATACTTCTTCCCTCACTGTTATAAGCAAATATTTGCACATAATGCAACCCGTTTCTTTTTAAGTTGTCCAATTTAACTTCGGTAGGTCGATTGTTTAGACCGATGTAGACAGACGTCTTGTTAATCCACGTTGTGAGGTCGGTACTGATCTGGACCACCATGGTCTGGTTGTAGCCTCCGTGGAATCCAGGTACCACAGTCAGTATCACCTGGCCTGGTGTGATAGCGTTGATGTCTCTAACTGTAGGTGCTGCAGGAGGTCCTAAGAAAATTATAAAGTGTCATTTCAACATAGATCCAAACATATGTATTCCTTATAAATGATTGCCATATGCTGCCGCTATTAATGTAGTTGTTTCGGGCAAATATGATATAATATGGTATTATTAGAGGTGTCGTAAAAGGCTTTGAATCTAGTCTTAAACAGACGAAAGCATTTAGTATAGCATGCTTCTTAACTGTTAACTACTGATACCAGCAAAATGAAGGAGTGTAGTTGCTTTGGAGTGTTTTGGTATATTTTATAATTGTCCTTTGTACATTTTAATTGCACACATGTGTTTTGCTTTTAATAAATGCCTTAAGCGAAATTAATTATGGACCTTTTTTCGTGTATAATGCAAAATATTTGAACTATTGTATCAAACACTTATAATTGTTAATAACTATTAATAAACAAATCTTACCTTCATAAACAATAGTGATGCCTACTACCGATTGCCCTTTATGGTTTGTAACAACAATGTCATAGTCAGTAAAATCTTCATGACTTCTGATTGATATCTTAATTGTTGCTAAGGTTCCGGTCTCATTAACTAAATGACTGTATACCGGGAGTGTAACTTCAGTCTTGATCTCCGTAACATTGCAGCCGGAGGAAGACGACTGATTGTCTGCCATAACTTTGTAGCATCCCATAGCACTATCGTTAACGTTAGACCAGTACTTGATCCTAGTGCTTGCATCCTGGCCTAGTCTCCCGATAACACGAATTCTTTCACCGCCGAGCCACGGTTCCATCAAAACTGGTGGTGCTTTTTTATAAATATAGGTCAGACACTTAGCATACATTGAAAATACTGTCTATATATATATACAAGTTAGTACAATGGAAGCCAAATACAAAGGTTATATTATAACTTATTTAGTGAGATAATTTAATTTAAGTAAATATAATGATTTGTATAAAATGTATTTATTCCTAAACCCTTTATTAGTTATTTGCTCAATTCTAAGAACTGCATAAATTGATCTGCGCCTTTAATGTTTTATCTTCAATAGATATGTAAGTACTATGTAAGTAATATGAGTTTGATGCTACAGGTGCCAAATATAAATTAAGAATATAACAATTATGATATACATGTACGTGCAGAAGAGTGTATATGTGGGTACGTGTGTGATTGGAGTGGTATGGGGGTCGTTTGTGTCTTCGGTGATGTGTGTGTTTCTGTACGGGTGTATGTGTGTTTGTGGGGAGTGGGTGTAGGGTAACTCTGTTGTGGTAGATGGATGGGTGCTTTGAAATGTATGTACTAGAAGCTGCATTTTATTTAAATATAAACGTATGTACTAGAAGATATGTGAGTACGTGTGTGTACGTGTTTGTGTGCGTGCGCGTCCGCGTATGCGTGTGTGAGTGTGCATGTGCTGTGTGCGTGTGTGTGTACATTCGTTCGCGCATGTTTGTGTGTGTGCAATAAATATGTGTGTTGTAATTATGAAAGAGAATGCACAGTAGATGTGCTTGATCACTGAAACAGAGTATCTTCGCTGAGATGTGTGTGCTTTATATATAGCATGTACTGGTAGAGGTGTATGTTTTATATGTTTTGTATAACAACATTGTGTGAATAGGTAGATATGTGTCCTTTATATAACAGTGTGAACTGGTAGATGTGTGTGCTTTATATAACAGGATGTGTACAGAGTGTGGTAGAAGTGTGCTTAATGTAAAGCAAGAGTAACAGAAATTTATAGAATTTGGAAACTATCACCGCTGATGTGTTGTAGAATTTAATGTAGGCGTTTTGATTTTTGCGTTCCAGTATTAAATTAATTGATATGTTTTCTTCTAAAATTGGTATTTGATGTGTCTGTTTATAAAAGAGAAAGCTCAAAATAGTATGTTATATTATCTTGAGTAGAAGTTTTTTGCTGTTGCGTATAATTTGGAAACACATTATATTATTAGACAAACAAACAATACATGTTACTTGTGTTAATTGATTGGTTTGACTCAAACTATTCCAGATATGTAAATATTTTTTTTAAAAAGCTAACACGCTAAAGACTAATAGTTCTTTTTTTCTGCAAGTATTTTGGTTGATGCTGCAAATATAACAGGTATGTACTTCGCAAATTTGCAAAAAAAGATCATACAGTTAAAATTAATTTACTAAAGAAACCAATAAAAACCATCCATGTTACATTCTTAACCTAGTAGATTGATGAGGAAATTATTGTCAAAGTGAAAAAGTAGGAAGAAGAAAGGGTTGACCATGCGTGCCCATACCGAGATTCGAACCATCAACCCACAGTTTTGAAGCATTTTAACCATAAGTTTGGTACTTTTCCAATTGAGATGCAGCTTTACGATTTCTTTACCTTAACATGAAAAACTGTGCACATGTAGGTGTGCGCTTAATAGGAAAAATAAGTGTGCATTGAAAGATGTGTGCGTTAAATAGGAAAAAGTGTGTGTATTGGTCTTTGTGGTAAACATGAACGATTGTGTACTGGTACATATGTGGTTTCAAAAAAAATTCTTTTGTACCGGTAGATGTTTTCACATAATAAAAAGGTTGAGACAAATGTGTGTTTATCTGTGTGTACAATATAAAGAGTGTATACGTTTCCATTAAGTTTTTCATAATTGTCTATTTATTAGTTTACTTTTAAAGCAATAAGAGAGTATGGCATATAAAATAAATCTTGTTTATAGATTTAAACAACCTTCGATAATAAGTGTTCCATTGCCGGTCATGTACGTTTGGTTAGTGCCGTACACAGCAACATTATTACTGGCCGCACACTCAAACACGCCTGATCTCTCGTATGTGTCACTCGTCAATGTTAATGTCGTCCCATTAAACGGTATCGAAGCAACTCGACCATATCCAGGCCAGATCTGCACCCAGTCCTGATACGTATATTCGGTCGGGTATCCTTTTGCTGTACATGTGACGGTGTAAGGCGATGGTGTAGTGGCTGACACAGTCACAATTGGTGGATCTGGTTATAAAATCAAAGAATGAATAAGTATAACATAACTCGCGAATAGCTGCAGTTATTCTGTTTTTAGAATACGAATAAAGTTTATATTTTAAAGACAGATCAATAATGTTTTAAACATATTGATTGCACGTCTTTTAAAGATGACACATTTTTGTTTTGTGTATCTATTGAGAATTATTTGTAAATGTAGATCCTTCATCTATTTAGCCGTGTCTAATTCTGTATTTACATCTCGCCGACACATGTGAAGGGAGATGTATAAAAACAGTGGGAAGTAACAATACAACTGTTTGAGTAGAACCACTGACCGATCGCAGATCAAATTATCACATCACTTTTTCTGACTTTGTGTTCGGTCAGACCCAGCCGCACCCCATTACAAGACCACATAACAGATGTCATCAGAACTATATATTTCACTAGGGTATATATTCCACTAGGATTAGGTTAGAAAAAGCGGTGTTTCTACAAAAAATGTTGATTATGTTGCCTTCTAGATCTATCTAAAAGTGTTTTACTTCTATTCTATATTTTATTATTTCTACTCTACGTTTCTTCACATAAACTAACATTTCACGATAAGGTAGGATTCCTTCGAGTCAAGACTACCAACGTTGTTACTGGCGTAGCATGTGTAGCTACCACCATAAGTCCTATCCAGACGAGGTATCACATAACTGAATCTATTGCTTGTAAGCGATCCGATGCCACTGGCTAGAACCATGTTTCCTTTATACCATGTGAAGTTGGCAGGTGGTTTACTGGAAGCTGAACAGGTCAGTGTGACGTCTGGTTCCCCTTCAATGGCTGTAACATTTGGTAACGTCTGTATCTGACAAGAATCTGAAGAAATTGAATGGCATTTAATGTATAACACTTCAAAATAAGTTACAGAACTTTAAAAGATACTTAACAGAATGCAAATCCAATCAGCAAATCATGTGCATAGCTACATATTGTTTTAGTGAATGTTGCTTAATAATTCTGAATGAACACATTTTATTACATAGGCATTATATTGCTATTTTTGTACACCACAAACATGCTAATTATAAATGTCGATTTTTGTCTCATTCAAATGTTTAGAAACAAAGTCAGTTATGTGGTATTTAAGTCAGGGACAACATAAATCGCTGGCTGTTTCAAAGAATATCACATCGCCTCGTCTTGTAGGTTTGTTGAAAAGTCTGGAGAAGACGATTTCGCCTCCCTAGGCTCTAAGTTTGTAAAAGGTTTAAATCCAGCTTAGTAAGCTTGTTTGTCCGACTTGGACATACTCCATAGTCCATAGTAGACATAAGATCAAATCTGAGATGGAAAGTTGTGTGTCAGTTGTTACATCGGATGGCACAACATGCACATTGTACTGCCTTCTCCATAACAGTTTCATTTGAAGGGAACATAATCCGAAAACGTAGTTGTTAAATATATGTACGTTAATTACCTTAGCCAATCAAAAGGAAGAAACGGGCCAAATAAAATGTGATAAAATCGGATCCTGGATATCTGGTTCAGCTTGGCAATGCTCTACTAACTGCTCTTCTGAGTATTGTAGCACCAGTGTGTTATGAAGTGTAATTCAACATTTCGACCAAGACGTTATTTCGACATAACATACATAACCTATATTATGACGTCGATAGGTTTTAAACAGTGCTTGTTTAATAACGTCGGGCCATTGTTTCAAGTAGTATTCTACATACATTATTGTTTTATACCTTATTATTTAATAATGTTACAAAACGTAGCTGTTTCGCGGGAGTTAGTATGGCTCTGGTTAGAGCTCTGTAAAACTGGTTTAAGCACCCCAGTCGGTCCATATTGCCGACTGACCGTTCCAAGGCGGTAACTGTCGGGTTTGCTCTTTTTGTTAAATGACCCATCACAAATTTGTTCTTACTTTTCGCTCGGCTTGCATGTGAAATACCTGTGTTCTGTGCCTTTTCGGAGTTTGGTTTATGTTGCAATGCTCATAGGACTTTGTCATATATTCTTATTAAGGCTTAACATAAAATGTTGCATAGTTGCATGTCAAATCTTGGAAAAAATACTGGACAAATATTTACCCATGTAACTACAGTGACATAAAATAAGTTTATGTATAACAACAGAATTAAAAAAAAAATTAGTAGAATCTCCATAGAATTTAATGTAAACTACGCTTACAGAAAATATCCAGATCCACGTATGAGCTAGCAATGCCGTAACCGTTGTGAGGCCTACACGTGATCCTATTACCATCCATATACCTGGTCGGTGTGATGGTCAGGATGGTTGATGTAATCATTCCATTGTTGTCCCCAGGCCATCTTCTATAATTGCCTGTATTCGGAATGACGTCAGATCCGTTATACCACGTGATAACAGAGGCGGGGTTTGAGGAACCAGAAGTACAGTTTAGTTGTATCTGAATGGTTCCTGTAGCTGGTACTGCCTTGTTACCTGATATGGTCACGGTGTCCGGCCTGGGACCAACTGAAGACGATATTAAAATGATAACTGCATTGTTCACCAATTAGATAACTTAAGAATGTCCATGTTCTTCTATGTCTCCATGTTGAATCTAGAACGGATTAATAAAAATATTCTCCAAATATGTATGTCGGCATTGCATTTTTATAATTGATAGTGAACGTTGTCAAATATGCCAAATCCACAAGATAAATTACTTGAAGCTCGTGCCTCGTTTTTATGCTGATACTGCTGATGTTCGACTGTCATAGATTTATGTTTCTAGCCATGTGAAATAACTGGCAAAATAAGTTCCAATGCTTTTAGCACTAGCAGGTCTCCAGATATTTATAATGATTTGTACTAATGTTGAATACTTATTTTACTTAATCAAAACACTGATAAAACATTTACATCAATAATTCAATCTTATAGTAAACTTTATATGTTGTAAAATGTATATTAATGTAGATCACTAAAACATTGGTATATTATATACTGGCATATTATTTATGTATGCAATGTTCACTCTCTGCGACTTGGTAATACAAAAGCAAAGAGTAGCTGACACCATGTAAGCAAATTAATCGCAAAGTAATGCAAGCGACATAATTGTATTGTGAAGTAATGTTCCCTATATGAATAGCGTATTACACATATCAATAGAAAAGTACAGCATCTCTCAACTCGAGCATTTGATAGAAATAGACCCTTTGCAAGGCGAATATTCATATAAGTGTCAGACTATGAGTTTTACATGTTTATTTTTCCTAAGGTATAAATGCCAACATAACGATGGATGGATGACCTTGATTTAGTGTACATGGTGTTATGTGATGATTCTTTTGAAGGTGTAGAGTATGTGTTCTTTTTGCTAAATCGATTAAAATATAAATACATTTATAAACAGCTATGTTGGTAAGGGTACCTTCGATGGCGTGGTCGTAACACATGCACGTCAGGAAGATCAAAAACATTCTATGTTTGCATTTTTGTTTGTTTGTAGACACACACTATATTGTTGTATTTTGTGTTCTTGTAAATTTTAAAACTCAAAATGGTCATAATAATTATGTGTATCTATGTAACAGGGTTGACGTTATTTGTTTATCTGCTACCTTTAACTTAACATACAGTTAACTCTAGAAATAATTCCTGCTATAGTTATCATAGTAGTATTGTAGTTTATTTACTTTTTTCTTCAGTAGGATGTTCGATGGAAAGATATGGTTGCATTATTGATAGCGGTGTCACCTGTTAGATACCTTGCTTTATTTAACATATGTAGTCGCAAACTTAAGTGAAAACACATTCAATGAATAGACAATTTTAGTTTGAATCTACACGATTTAACTTTTAGAAATCACTTTCTTATACAGAATATGCGCTGAAGCATACAGTGTACTTTTATTTTTTAAAGATACTTTAATATAGTAACATAAGTGATTACTTAAATGGTAATATGAATGTTGAAAAAATGGCTAACTGAAATTATCGTGAAAGAAATGTTATGAGTCTTTTTGTAGCATGTACAGTTTCATTAGCAATTGTAGATTGTAAATAAATATATGCCTTATGATAAGAAACAATGCTGAGAGACACTTGTCAATAACCTTTATTACAAACTCGCATTTTCGTTTATAAAGAGCAGTTGTCACGAAAGTTAGCGCAACCAAGAAATGACTGAACAGTTGTACAGAACAAAATACTTCAACAATAACTCCTGGTTTTAAGTTTACTGCTTTGCAAGTTTTTATGGTTTATAAGTTAAATGAGTCACCACACAAGACTTTTGTATTCAATGGATGTAATCACACCTTTCGCCATTGATGCGGAACTTTAGTAAGTGACTTGTAATATATAAGTTGAAAGTGCATAGCACAAGAAAACACAAATAAAGACTTGTTACAGATGACCAGATGCTTTTCGGAAAAAGAGAAGCATTAAAAAGAGAAAAGCAAGTGATAAATAAACAAGAACTGGACCTGGCATAACTTTAGATGCAGCCATGATTTGATAGGACATCAAGTTCGGTAGTACACATACACCTTAAATGAACTACAGTAGATCTTTTAGTCCAACAGAGAGCGAATGAAGAAGAGTCAAATTATGTCGCAAGATTAGAAGACATATACAAGCTTCTGTCAAAAGCATATAAAACATATAATGGTAATAAAGAAGAGAATATTCAGTTTGAGAAAATATAGAGATAGCTATATAAAATATTTTAAGTGATATCATTAACTGATAGTTTAAACTATCATTGCATGATATATATATAACTCTCTCTCTCTATATATATATATCTTCTTTTAAAAGAGGCATTTAATTACTTTTTTAATTCATATATTTTATTGTAGTATGTTAATTAACTAAGTAAATTATAAATTTATTTATGAATAAAAGTACGACTAAGACTATACAACTACTTTACAAACAATACGAGAAAGACTATACAACTTCTTAATTTCATACTGACACTTTACCTTATAACTGTAATACTACAGACGAATTGTTATTTGCCTGATTAAACGAGCTTCTTACGATTGTCGTTGTCATCGTCTCTTTCTCTCTTTGAAATAAATTTTGATAAAAAGGTGCGCAAAAATCTTCAAAATTAGTTTAACTTATATACCAATGCATTAATATAAAAAGTCACATGGAAGTAAACAACTTGCTTTCTCAGAAAATGTTAAATAGGTAAATAAGAAAAGGTCCTTTCAAAATTTTCACAGATATTTAAATTTTATCTACTAGTAGACAAAGGCAAACAAGGTAAGTGCAAATGTGACAAAACACAGAGACGAAACATAACAAAATAAAGAAAAAACATCCGTTACCGCCTTTGAACGGTCAATTGGTAAAAGGGCCAACTGAAGTGCTTAAACCTGGTTTGTGGGGCGCTCCAACCTACCTAATCAAATCGAACGCATCCTTTATCACCTCATTATTTTAGAGGAAATGAAAGAGAATAATAATAAATAAATAAACAGCATTATCATTTAGATAATTATTTCTAATGACGAATCACGTGCAAACTTAGACCTAGGTTGTTTGCATGTGAAAAACCTTTGTTCTGTGCCGTATAGGAGTTTGGTATATGTTGCAATGCTCATAAGACTTTGTCAAAATATATTTTTTATTATATTGTTTTAATGTATTTTACATATTATAGTATACGTTACTATTATATTATTACGTTAATATGCCCGAATCACACCTAAAACGGTGAAACATATGCCGCTTGAACGTACACATTCCATCGTGCAAAACACTATCAGGTAATGGACATGGTACTTTGAAACAATAGCATCAAGGACTGCAAATGTATTGCTGCTTTGATATAATGTACATAAAAAATTATACAGTTTCTGATTTTATATAATTTTCTTTTGACTGTCATTTTATCCAATATTGTTGTAAAAGTAGATACAAATTACGCGTGTTGCATAAGGATGTACTCATCCTATACTGAAAAGCATTTGTTTTCATTTCCTAACCCTAAGGGCACGTGTGGTAATATTGACATCGCCGGCGACGTTGTACATTTCAGCTTTCGGCATTCCCATCTGTTATTTCCAATGCTCTTGCACAAAACTTAAAAATATAATGAGAGGCTGATTTTGCTTTGGGATAGTTTTATCCGTATCAATTGGTAAAATATGTGTTGGCATGTGGCTAAGTTCTTTACATATTTTGATAAGGTAAATATTTCTGAACGTTTGAACAATGCCATTTTTGACGCAATAGACGTTTTTGCTAAGTTTGTTAACTACTTGCACATTTTTTACCAACACTTTCTTAGAAAAGTTTACTATGTGAACTTGCTCGGATGTTTGTAAAGCTCTACGTTTCCTATTAGACAAGATTTGCATAAAATAATGTGACACTTTATTTAGACAAGTAATTGGTATTCCTATGGGAACCAACTGTGCACCATTGATTGCAGATTTGTTTTTATACTGCTTTGACGTGATTTCATGTTAACTTTATCCGCTTCTAACTAAAGCCACATTATAGAGGCTTTAAATTTAACGTCACGCTATCTCGACGATATTCTTACTATAGATAATCCTTTCTTTTCTCAAATGATCAATCTGATGTACCCTCCAAAACTTACCCTTAATAAAGCAAATAACTGACATTTAAATGCAGCATTTCTAGACATTGAAATCGCTTTTTGTAATGACAACGTCTCTACTAAAATCTATGACAAGAGAGATGATTTTTACTTTGGTATTGTGAATTATCCATTCCTTGACGGTGATTTACCTCGTGCTACTTCCTATGGTATTTACATATCACAACTTACAAGGTTTGATTGAGTTTGTACAAAAGTAGAAGATTTCAATACTACAAACCGGTTTATTTCTAAACTTTTACAGCAAGGCTTTCGTTTTCATAAATTAAGAAAGGCGAAAATTCTAATGTTTTTTGTTTTTTTTTGCTTTTAAGTATAATAGCAGGATGAAAACACTTTTGCAGAAAGGCATAAGCCATCATGCATTTTATGAAAATGTTTTATACAAGTTAAAGAAAATCAAGGGTCTTAATAACTTTTCTGACCACTTTACAAAACTCATCAGAAAATGTATTGCAGACGGTTACCACCCGGGAATCCTTCGTTGTACTACATTGCTTGCTATTGACCTTTTTACAGTCAAGAACTTACATTGCTTTTTAATTACACGATGACCGGACAGGTCGTTGAGATAATTGGACAGTTACTGTTGGAATTCTTGTCTCTTCATCTCTCCAGTCGTGCCCTATATAGGTGAGACAACTAAAGCAGTCTCCATACCCTTTGCGTAAGATTGCACAGTAGGTATAACATCTGGATTTTGGTACCTTTATTATATATAATATACCAAGCGCGGATAAATCCTCGGCTTTTTTATATGTTTTTTTTTAAACTTATTAACTCTTAACAATACATTTTATTTTGTTGGTAGGTTGTTTTCTAAAATTAGATGTTTTCTTTCGTATTTTTTACATTTCACTTTTGACACTTTTAGCATATGACGTTATGGCATTGTATGCCATAATTGAATTGATCTTATTATATATAAACGCTTGGGCTGTTTTATTTGTTCTTATAATATATCAGCGCTAGGGCAGTTTTATTTGTTCTTATAATATATCAGCGCTAAGGCTGTTTCATTTCAAACTAATCTCTCATTTGGAATTTTTACGTTGCCGAGGCTTTTATCTACTGTACATACTGCACATATGTTGTTAGTTAATTTTATTACTAGATAGTATGTATGTATATATGTTTATTGTATCTGTTTTAACTCCTGATGCAGGTGCTTACTGTGAGTTGTGTCAATTTGACGAGATATTGTTATTTACACTGTATGTTTGTTAGAAAAACCCTTAGGAAGTGCGAGGTTGGAGCGCTCCACAAACCAGGTTTGAGCACCCCAATCGGCCCTTTTGCCGATTGACCGGTCCAAGGCGGAAACTGATGTTTTTTCTTTTTTTGTGTGTGTTATGTCTCGTGTATGTGTTTTTGTCACATTTACATTTACCTTTGTCTACAGGTAGATAAAATTTAAATATATGTGGACATTTTGATAGAACCTTTTCTTATTAATCTAAAAAACTGTATACGAATCCAAAAATCCATTCTTCTGTTGACATTAACGTGACAATGTATGACGCACTTTTATGATTATATGCATACTGGTATTTGAGAAACACGTGGTCTCCACTTAATACAGGACTGCAACAGGTGCACATTACTATGATAATACCTGGTACATAGAGACTGTGGTGAAACTGCCAAAACAAAGTGAACCAATCCCAAATATAATTATAGAAACATCAAGCGAAACACGAAGAAAAGTATGTTGGCATTCTTTCTTTGGTTATAGTTTTAAAGTAATTCCGGTTAGTTTTACATAATACCACTTATAGGTGACATGATGCTTGATAATTGTTTAATAAAATCTAAGATAAATACTAGTTTTTGCCACCGGTCAGACCTTTGGGTCTCAACTCTTTCGTAGTAACTGGCAAAAGTTGTGTTTTACAATGATATGAATAATGATATTTTACCAATTTGTTCTACCGTCCTCATTATTATGCATTAAGTTTTGAAATTTAATAAAATATCTTATATAAAAGCAAATTTTATATTTTTGTGTCAAGTTTAGAATACCTAGCCTTTGTGAAATTATTTTGGTTCGGGTATTATAAATAGCATACAGCACATACTACAGCACAGGGGCAAATTTACGTGTAAAATGAAAAACGCGAGGAGGTTTGAAAGACGATGTAAGTTACAACCAGAGGAAAACATTTTCTTACACTTGACATCTACATTGAATGTCCGTGTGAGGGGTGTGTCCAGTGATGAATGTGACACCACACATGTGGCTCCCTGTCCGTTATCCTCAGCAATGACTGGTCTCTCTAACACGGACATCACGGTATATGTCTCTGATGTCGGGTCAAGACTCACTGCATTAGTTGGTTTAAATGTCTGATCCCGGTAAGACCACGTGATGTTGGGAGCTGGTCTGCCATTGGTCGATATACATTGAATGGTCATTTGGCCTCCAGATATTACCTCACCTGTCCCTGACAACATCGCGATGTCTGGTTTTACTGTGTACAGTCATCACGATATACGTTTAACAAGGCTTTTGCTAGGAAATGAATGGATGCATTATGGAAAAAATGCAGATAAGAACATATACAGGAAGTAAAAAACAATATCAGAGAACATTCAAGTTTATACATGGATGTTTAAACAAACTTTATTTTAACATATTGAGTAGGCTTTGAGCTTATCCTCTATCAGTTTGTTATCTAGCCCTTTAAACTCTTTTTAGTGTGACTTTAACCTTTCATCCACAAAAAATAATCAAACATAAACGATCTGGTGTCTCTTTTTAATTAGACAACACGGATAAAGGTAACTTAAAGCCAGTAATTATTTTTATGCAGCACTTTACTAAACTACTAGGGTAGTCACGATATGTAAGTAGAAATGTTGTTTCATTTTGTGTTTTATTGTTACAATAAAATTAGTGTATAACTTACAGACGAGGTACAAGCGAGCCGATGCAGAACTGGGATCCGAAGAATCTTTAGTTGTAGCCCCAGGGTAAGAGACTCGACACAAAAATGTTTTCATGTCATCTATTCTACTAGGTGTGAATCTGTGGATCAGGGTCACTGTGTATGTACCATCTGCCTCTTGTACAGAATTTGTACTTGACTGTGTGAGTGGAGATGTACTCACGCTATTCCTATACCAGGCTAGAGTAGGGGCGGGAATTCCTCCTCTGGACACACACTCGATGGTCAGTGGAATGTCTGGTACACCACTGATGACTTGGCGGTTGTTGGAGATGGGCACCAAATTTGAAATGACTGGAGACGTGACGGTGACTGTTCCACGGATTAATTGGCAAATGATGGTTAAAGGAACAAGACAAACAATGTCAAGCGTGATATCCGAAACAATAGCAAGCATGGATACAAAATATGTATTATATTAAACATTATGTTGTTTTCTATATTAAAAAGTATCTCTTTGTAATTTGTACTCAAATCTGATTTAAACGTATTTATTAGGAAATACTTCATATAAAGTATAACAGAGAATTAGATTTAATTAATAAATCGTATAATGTGTTAAGTTAAACACGTATTTCCATACAGACGCAATACATGCCAAAGAATAAATTAACTGGGAAAACAACATTTGGGATGATAGATTTTACTAACCCGAACTGAACACGTTTTAATTTTTCCGTATACATTTAGGACATGAATTTGGATATGGACCATGTTAATTATGATCTGAGCTTTTCCATATTTTTAGGCTATATGAAAAATGGTATCAGTTACCTAACATGATGTATTTAATGTCAAAATCTTCTTATAACGTTGAGTGGCAGTATGGTACTTATCGATGTCAATTTTCATAAAGAATATCATATTAAGCAGTAAATAAGATAATAAAACAATGGTAAAATACATTTTGCATCCGTATCAAAGTACATGTGGTTCTTTTTATTATAATATCCTTTTTTATGTATCGCTTTGTTGTTATATCTTATGGATAAGCATGATTTTTATTTGCTTAAATCACAGTTTATTAAGTATAAGTAATACTTGCCTTTAAATTAATTTAAACACTGCACATACGAGCTTATGGATGCAATTTCAGTGACAAAACGTTTAAAAAGTAAGCTTTGAACGTCTTGATTTTCAGAAACGCTTCACAAATGCGCTAAAATATACAAATGTATTTGTTTAAAGTCTAAAAGGCACAAGAGTGGCGGAAAGCTGAAATTCTGCTTCATTAATCAACATCCACTGCTAATCAGTAAAACATAAAACCTATTTATACCAATCCTGAATGATCCAGACACCAAAGCCGACTGTGTTCCCGTTGTTATCGTTATGGTGTAACTATGGTTACCGTCAGGTAGAGATGCTGTCGACACCCATGTACACCTATAGTGGAAGTCGAATGTGGGACTGGACACACACGTGTACATACCTGGTACCCAGCTGGTCTGGAAACAAACATAGTAAAAAATTCTTGTAAGGTAAGATGTAACTAAGGCAAGATTTTAAATGGTGCAGTTAAGAAACCATAATTTAAGTCTACCATTTGTCCCTTTGAAAATATATTTTATAATATTATATCGATCCATCCATAAGTTTATGTCAATAACGAGACTAAGAACTAATTTTCAAGGGTTTTCCATGAACAAATGTACGTATTAAAGTATATTGAGAATTAAAAGTGTCTCATTCTTTTGGGTGTGTGCAGTAAGTCAAAAATAAAACATCTTCATAAAATAATAAAATTATCATCATGTCACAAATAATATTTAATTGTTGTTTTTGCAATGTTTTACTGTAACAAATTTATTTACTGTAAGTACATTCTTCTAATTACTTTCTATCCGTGTTCTGTACGAATAAATAAATTAAATTTGACACTGTACGCGATAACAGGTATGCAAACAATAGTAACCACAAATTTATTGACCTCGTTGTTAATGCATAATCAGTGAAACAATCGTTCTAATTGCTCTTTCAATAATCTTCTTTCCCCATTTCGACTCTAATCAATGAGTGATATTAGTACCCGGCTTTGTTCATTCATAAATCAGCATTTCAAGCATATCTGAATTACATAATATAAACTTCAAGTTAAAAGATAACACTATTATTTTTAACATTTGAAGCATGCCTGGACAAAAAACTATGCATCTAGTCTCCTTACACAGGCATGTTTTTTTCTGTACACGCACTACTTCTTCCCAGGCATGAATAACTGACCACGAT
The DNA here is from genome assembly GCA_007844125.1 of Sinonovacula constricta. NCBI lineage: Eukaryota > Metazoa > Mollusca > Bivalvia > Cardiida > Solecurtidae > Sinonovacula > Sinonovacula constricta. The sequence goes on from CM017561.1 coordinate 17,037,932, forward strand.
TAGTCAAAAGTCATGCAGGGTCAACCCTGTGTGCTTCTGAATCCAGCTTTTACATATCTCTGGTCGCTGTCGCAAGCCACATCGCCCAAAAACAAAAATAACACTAGCTTTCGAAATGGTTTAATGATGACCATGTTAAGTTGAACTGGTTCTTTGAAGAATTCAATGATTTTCTATTCAATTAACGTCATATTTTAAGCCGTTTTGACCTAAAAAAAATACAAAAAATTAATACGAAAAGGAAATAAATACAGTTCTTATTATCTGCTGTCGTTGTTGTTTTTTCTTCGGAAGTGCATGCGGGCTTTATTTTACAACGTAGCTCATGTTATTTAAGTTATTTTTGTCGTCGTGTATATGGCATAACATTACATATGATTTAATTTTAAATGTACGTATTTTAACATAAGTTACTCATGAAAATGCATTAATACATTAATTATTTTTCAGAAATTTTAAAAGACGAAATGCAAAAAAATGAAGGTTTTAAAATTGAACGTTAGTTAACTTCATTTTGGCGTTGATTTGAATCTTACTGCATTGGAAATTGTTGTTGTCATTGTTTGTTTTTTTTAATGTTGCTTTTGCTGCTGCTTTTTTTGCTGGTGTTGTTTTGTTGTAAACGTTGTTATTGTTGAAAATAATGAGAATTTCACAAATGTTATTTAGTCATATTGGCTAAAGCCAGAGTCAGCACTAAACTGTATAAGTGTTTCTTTAGGACAAAATGGCCCTGACAGAATGAATACCAGTCCTTTCATTTTGTTTATTGATGCATTTTGCATTTTTAAATGGATCAGTATATTTTGAGTATATATTCAGCATGTTATTTTGCGTAAAGTAAGTAACAGAAAATTAACATAGCTGCATGTTTAGTTAATGCGTTTACGTGAGCATTGGCAAAGAAGGAACCATCTACTAATTTAAGTTTGTATCTCGGTCATGTAGTGCAAAACTTTTATTTATGGAAGTCAGTCTTTAATAGAGTAAGCAATTATAAGCAATATGCAATTTTAATTGCATATCTATCTTGCAATATTCAACCACGCTATATAAAAAAACCTACCAAATATGTAACGATACCAGATGGGCCAGACGGCGCTGGATAGAGCTTGTCCACTGTTATACTTAGTTTCTTAGCTGGTGATATCTCATCACTGCATGTGGTAGCCTTGCCTTTTAAAAAGTAAATGACGTATTAAAATTAATAAGAATAATAAAATTAAAAAAATAAACCGCATGACAATATATACTATAGATTACTGTATAAATATGTTAAGATGCTGAGATCCTTCAAAAGTTTATGTTGTTTTGTAGATTCTGAGAATCAAAATCGTTGCACTGTGTTTCGAATTTTATAGATATTTGACGATAAACAAGTAAAAAAACCTTATATAACCACGTACTATGTTTGCAGGGAATTATGCCACATGTATACGCCAGTCATAAATTACACTGATTGAAACAAATAAAAATGCGATCTGTATAATTCATGCTAAATTGTCACCAATCTGTTTAAAACGATGTAAACACCGCTCTAGTTTTAATTATCTAATGTATTATATCACCAAAACCGACATGAAACTGTGTAGTCATGTGTACGTCCAATTAATTGAGCCACAGCAAATATAATTTTAATGCCATCAAGGAGCATCTGAATCTATATTAATATTAAAGTTCAAATGGCATTGGCGTTTTTCTAAAGACATTGAAATTAGAATGTGGACATAACTTATTTCATACTGTGATCGCAGTAAGGGATGGGGAAGTGTAGGAGGTCTAGGTATGTCTATCAGGCTGGACACACCCTCTGGGTGCAGGGATAGATGTATCAGGAAATATGGTTGATATTAGAGTAGGGCTAGGTGTGTCTATCAGGCTGGACACAGCCTCTGGGTGCAGGGATAGATGTATCAGGAAAGGGAGTGGATATTAGAGTAGGGCTAGGTGTGTCTACCAGGCTGGACACAGCCTCTGGGTGCAGGGATAGATGTATTAGGAAAGCGAGTTTATATTATAGTAGGGCTAGGTGTGTCTATTAGGCTGGACACAGCCTCTGGGTGCAGGGATAGATTATCAGGAAAGGGAGTGGATATTAGAGAAGGGCCAGGTGTGTCTATAAGGCTGGACACAGCCTCTGGGTGCAGGGATAGATGTATCAGGAAATGAGGTGGATATTAGAGTAGGGCTAGGTGTGTCTATCAGGCTGGACACAGCCTCTGGGTGCAGTGATAGATGTATCAGGAAACGAGGTGGATATTAGAGTAGGGCTAGGTGTGTCTACCAGGCCGGACAAAGCCTCTGGGTGCAGGGATAGATGTATCAGGAAATGAGGTGGATATTGGAGTAGGGCTACATGTGTCTACCAGTCTGTACACAGCCTCTGGGTGCAGGGATAGATGTATCAGGAAATGAGGGGGATATTAGAGAAGAGCTAGGTGTGTCTACCAGGCTGGACACAGCCTCTGGGTGCAGGGATAGATGTTTCAGGAAAGGGAGTGGATATTAGAGAAGAGCCAGGTGTGTCTATCAGGCTGGACACAGCCTCTGGGTGCAGGGTAGATATATCAGGAAATGAGGTGGATATTAGAGTAGGGCTAGGTGTGTCTATCAGGCTGGACACAGCCTCTGTGTGAGTGATAGATGTATCAGGAAACGAGGTGGATATTAGAGTAGGGCTAGGTGTGTCTACCAGGCCGGACAAAGCCTCTGGGTGCAGGGATAGATGTATCAGGAAATGAGGTGGATATTAGAGTAGGGCTACATGTGTCTACCAGTCTGTACACAGCCTCTGGGTGCAGGGATAGATGTATCAGGAAATGAGGGGGATATTAGAGAAGAGCTAGGTGTGTCTACTAGGCTGGACACAGCCTCTGGGTGCAGGGATAGATGTATCAGGAAAGGGAGTGGATATAAGAGTAGGGCTAGGTGTGTCTACCAGGCTGGACACAGCCTCTGGGTGCAGGGATAGATGTATCAGGAAATGAGGGGGATATTAGAGTAGAGCTGGGTGTGTCTACCAAACTGGACACAGCCTCTGGGTGCAGAGATAGATGTATCAGGAAATGAGGTTGATATTAGAGTAGGGCTAGCTGTGTCTATCAGGCTGGACACAGCCTCTGGCTGCAGGGATAGATGTATTAGGAAAGGGAGTTGATATTAGAGTAGGGCTAGGTGTGTCTATCAGACTGGACACAGCCTCTAGGTGCAGGGACAGATATATCAGGAAAGGGAGTGGATATTAGAGTAGGGCTAGGTGTATCTCCAAGGCTGGACACTGCCTCTGGGTGCAGGGATAGATGTATCAGGAAAGGGAGTGGATATTAGAGTAGGGCTAGGTGTGTCTCCCAGGCTTGACACAGCTTCTGGGTGCAGGGATAGATGTATCAGGAAAGGGAGTGGATATTCGACTGATGCTGGCCAATGAGAGTGCAGTTAGACCATAAGCATCATGAGTAATGTGGGCTAACCTTTTCCTGAAGAACGATAGTTTAATGCATTTAACTCATTTATTTCTGATCTGATCTTCGAAGCAGGTTTAAAACGCAAGCATATTAAATTTCATTTTGCTTCAAAAAGGATAGAACTAATACAATCTAAACATTGTAAAACACATACCTTAAATCTTATGTGTCAATTAAAATTAGAGTATTACTTTTTCCCGAAAATGTTCATCTTTAAATCAATGACGTCACAGCCTATTTGTCATATAATGTATAACTGGGCATTTACGCCATCATCGTTTAAATGAAAGGGCGATGTTTCTTGACTCTTTAGGTAAGTGGTAAGTTGTCGAGACATTTATGTCAATTTAATATTTGTGATTTTCTTTTTTGCATTCTGTGAAAATGTTTATAAATTAAATTAAATTATAAGTTCAATTATCCTCTCCCAATGCAATTGCTTTCTGTTAACTGTCTGTCATTAATGATGTATGCTTTATTCTTTTCAAAGGGCGCCATATTAGAGCTCTGTAAACGGATTTAAAACAGCCCATTCGAGAAAAGGTGGGTGCGGTGACAATCGATGGCTTGACTATTTGTGTAATGTTTTGTCTCAGTGTTTTGTCAAGTTTTACATTAACTGGTGTATTTATGACTTTATTGTACAGCTTCAATGATATACCGCACTTCCTTTATGAACGGTTCCTTCTTTATCCTTTAAAATTGACTAGCCTAAAATAAGTGTTTACGCATTCACTCTTTGACTCGAACGTAGATGTATGTCATTGATTGGTAACTAGTTACCAAAGTTAAAATTCAATTGTTCATAAAATGTGCACGATACGCCGTTTTTTAATGAAAATATTGACTAAACTATTTTTTACTATACGTGATCTGCAGATCAATGAAAGGGTGATTAGGCGTCAACTAAAAATTGCAGGCTGTGTTTTTGTGATGGTTGATCATAAATAAATGGCGTTTTTTGCTTCGTTTCATAATTGTGCTACGTACATGGTGAAACGTTGACCGTTTATGAAAACTGTTATGTTAAACTAAATAAATGAACATGATGGACATTGAGTTTGAAGAGAAGAATATGTGAATATGTGACAAAGTCCTATGAGCATTGCAACATATACCAAAATCCGAAAAGGCACAGGTATTTCACATGCAAGCCAAGTGAAAAGCAATAACAAATTTGTGATGAGACATTTAACGAAAAGAGCATTCACGACTTTTACCGTGAATATGGGCCGACTGGGGTGCTTAAACCGGTTTTACAGAGCTCTAACCTCGCACTTCTTGATGTGTTTCTCAAATGCAAGCAATGAAAAGAAAATCGATCTATTTGAATACAAAATGTCCAAGCGTTGATGTTTTGAAGAAAGAAGTAACGTCATTGAAAAATAATGTCCACATAGTCTTAAAATTATTATAACTTACATTGATACTGAAGTGTATGCAAAGCTGAGTCGGTATCAAATCCACAATTACACGAATAATTCCCAACATCTGAGAGTTGTACATTGGTGATGGTAAGTTGTACCTTTGTGTCGGATGTTACAGTAGCTGAGTACCTAGAGTCGCCTTTAGCATGTCCACTAGCGGTATAAATGGGTAAATTATCTCTAAAGAAGCTATAGCCCATGTGACAGCTAGTCGATGAACAAATAATCTCAGCCTGGTCTCCACAGTTGGCCGGTGTCGATAAGCTGAGGGTGGCCGTGTCTGTAATAGCTAATGGACATACACTGTTAATATCTTCTTACGTATCAATTGCGGGAACTATATTCTACATGTTTGCATGTCATTACACACATCGTTTAGTTTTTCTTTATGTTTACAAAAGCCATAATTATTATTTCTTGGGTTTAATTTGGATTGTGTTTCTGTTGGCGTATCTATGTTGATTGCTTTTAAATACATACATGTATGCTGCTAACAAATTTAACATGATTTGCAACAATGCACCGCTAGTAAATCATGATATTGTTTAACCAATAATGATAAAAAATTTGTTTATTTAATGATGGTCGTAACTGTACTTACCCACAAGAACCAAAGATAAGCTCGATATTCCTAAAACTATCGCCGTCAACTTCATGTCAATCATGGGCTGTGAAAAGGAGACATGCAAATTATTGAAAGTAAGCAGTATGCTAATAAATATACCTTTTGTAAAATATTCTTGGCTATATGACAGTTTCTAAAACATAGGTCAAGCTTGCATGATTGTTGTGTCGAGAAGATGTTGCAATTTTAATGTAAGCTAAACATACATGAAAGGGCTATCTTGCTAGTGTTTAAATGTGCCATGTGTTTTAGCTTGCGCTTAGAAAAAAACACAACAAATCTTTTCAAACTGAACAAATACAAGAGTAAATCTACCAAGATTGTTTTATGCAACTATTCGAAAATATTTGTATCCATGTTGTATACATTGATATGTGGTTCTATCAAGACAGCATGTGAAAAATACAAGATAAAGACTAAACAAAACAATCTTCCTTTGATGTTGCTGAATACGGTGTTACATTAAAATTTCAGCAAATGTCAATGCTGCTCGAAATAATCTGTCTTTAATTTAGTATTTCGGTAGGGGTGGGGCGGGGGGGCGAGTAGGGTTTGGAGATGTTACTTCATTGACCTTCGTTGAATCCAGGCAGGAGAAAATGGGGTCTAGTGGGATTCCAAATGGTTTAACGTTATAATAAACGATGACTTTGTTGAAGAAAGGTGGTGTAATGGACTCAAAGCCAAAAGTGCCTAGCTTTTATGTACATGTATACTTATAGAATATAACAACTTGAAACATCTGGGTTTGAGAGTCGAATCCCGTTCACTGCCGAGAACGCAGTATTGGAACTATCGGAATGTTTTTCGTATTAAAACAGGTCCTTATTTGTTGACTATTTGAAGTTGGTATAATTATAAATCTTTGTATTTGAAATTAACGTACGAACTGACTGGAAAATTGAATGGCTAAGATATTCAATTATGCTCAGTCATTGTCACAGTTGTTCAGAAAGAAGGCTACGAGATATTATCAATTATTTCTACAGAAATATTTAATATAATTATTACATACTTGACAATTCATCGATAAAATGATGTTTTTATCGTAAGTTGTGTTAATGATGCGGCATAAGCAGGTTTGATCATAAAGACTATCGTATCAAATACATTTTACATTACATATTTCTGATTACCTATGCTATTATAGGAAAATGACTTACTGTTTACCCTTGAATACGTCTCATATTTAGCAACCACACAGATCTGTATCCTACAAAGATAAGCATGCTGCCATTTTAGCTTTATAGTACTTCTCACTATCGACGAATATAGTAACAATGTATCCTAATAGCAACCTTAATTGCATAAATACATGTGTGCTTACTGTCGGGTTTGCTCTTTTCGTTAAATGACTCATCACAAATTTGTTTTTACTTTTCGCTTGGCTTGCATGTGAAATACCTTTGTTCTGTGCCTTTTCGGAGTTTGGTATATGTTGCAATGCTCATAGGACTTTGTCATATATTCTTATTCATGATCACAACAATGTTACTTGTGCAGTGTGGCGTTCGTAAAAAATCTCCCCGTGCATGTAATCTATGTTGTCATTTAATTCATCCTATAAGGATTGTAACGTGTACTTCCTTTGTTGGACATTGAACTTTGGTTTTTTAATTCCATCTTCACATGAACAGGATGCTACAACCATTCTTTTGTCTCTGGTCATGTTTGTTCATGATTCAGGAAGTTAATTTTATTTATAGTCAGCCATTTTTTGTGTAGTTTTTCAAGTCGAAATAATGCCATATCCTTTTCTAAACGCTATGTGGACATTATTTTTCAATGACGTCACTACATTCGTCATGGCGTATGGAAAATGTCGGCGCATGAACATTTTGTTTTCAGAAGATCGTTTTTCTTTTCGTTGCTTGCATTTGGGAGGCTCGTCGGGAGGTGCGGTGTTGGAGCTCTGTAAGACCGGTTTAAGCACCCAAGTCGGCTCATATTGCCGACTGACCGTTCCAAGGCGGTAACTGTCGAGTTGGCTCTTTTCGTTCAATGACTCATCACAAATTTGTTCTTACTTTTCGCTTGGCTTGCATGTGAAATACCTTTGTTCTGTGCCTTTCCGGAGTTTGGTATATGTTGCAATGCTCATAGGATTTTGTCATATATTCTTATTCATGATCACAACAATGTTACTTGTGCAGTGTGGCGGTCGTAAAAAATCTCCCCGTGCATGTAATCTATGTTGTCATTTAATTCATCCTATAAGGATTGTTACGTGTACTTCCTTTGATTGACATTGAACTTTGGTTCTTCAATTCCATCTTCACATGAACAGGATGCTTCAACCATTCTTTTGTCTCTGGTCATGTTTGTTCATGATTCAGAAAGTTAATTTTATTTATAGTCAGCCATTTTTGTGTAGTTTTTCAAGTCGAAATAATGCCATATCCTTTTCTAAACGCTATGTGGACATTATTTTTCAATGACGTCACTACTTTCGTCATGGCGTATGGAAAATGTCGGCGCATGAACATTTTGTTTTCAGAAGATCGTTTTTCTTTTCGTTGCTTGCATTTGGGAGGCTCGTCGGGAGGTGCGGGGTTGGAGCTCTGTAAGACCGGTTTAAGCACCCAAGTCGCCTCATACTGCCGACTGACCGTTCCAAGGCGGCAACTGTCGAGTTGGCTCTTTTCGTTCAATGACTCATCACAAATTTGTTCTTACTTTTCGCTTGGCTTGCATGTGAAATACCTTTGTTCTGTGCCTTTCCGGAGTTTGGTATATGTTGCAATGCTCATAGGACTTTGTCATATATTCTTATTCATGATCACAACAATGTTACTTGTGCAGTGTGGCGTTCGTAAAAAATCTCCCCGTGCATGTAATCTATGTTGTCATTTAATTCATCCTATAAGGATTGTAACGTGTACTTCCTTTGTTGGACATTGAACTTTGGTTTTTTAATTCCATCTTCACATGAACAGGATGCTACAACCATTCTTTTGTCTCTGGTCATGTTTGTTCATGATTCAGGAAGTTAATTTTATTTATAGTCAGCCATTTTTTTGTGTAGTTTTTCAAGTCGAAATAATGCCATATCCTTTTCTAAACGCTATGTGGACATTATTTTTCAATGACTTCACTACTTTCGTCATGGCGTATGGAAAATGTCGGCGCATAAACATTTTGTTTTCAGAAGATCGTTTTTCTTTTCGTTGCTTGCATTTGGGAGGCTCGTCGGGAGGTGCGGGGTTGGAGCTCTGTAAGACCGGTTTAAGCACCCAAGTCGGCTCATATTGCCGACTGACCGTTCCAAGGCGGTAACTGTCGAGTTGGCTCTTTTCGTTCAATGACTCATCACAAATTTGTTCTTACTTTTCGCTTGGCTTGCATGTGAAATACCTTTGTTCTGTGCCTTTCCGGAGTTTGGTATATGTTACAATGCTCATAGGACTTTGTCATATATTCTTATAAAACAACTACTCCAATTTTTCTGTTCTAACTGGAAAAAAAAATTGTGTTAAATAATGCATACAAGTACCCCGATGACTGGTTTGCTCCATGTTTAAAAATCATCGGTTGGTTTTAAGCTCTACATGCTTTCTAAAATCGTGATTTCATCATCCAATTCAGAGAACAATATTTGTAGGTCATTGTTAATGTATCTGTCATTCGAAAATAGCATATCATCATCCGCTTGAAAGAAATGGCGAGGTCGACTTATTGCTTTTAAGTATGTGTAAAAATATTCGTTGTGTAACATAGAATTTGATTGTCCCCACACAGCATTTTTTAAGATTCTCCAATATTCTTTAGCGTTTTTGTTTGTTGTTGTTTGTTTGTTTGCGGGATGGAAGTGTTGTTTTTTTCTTTTTTGTTGTCGTTTTCTTTTCTTTTTTCTTTTTTTTGTTGTTGTTTTGTTCTAGTTATTTGTTCCAATGTATTCGTTTTATTTCTACTATAAAGATATTGTGTCGATAAAATTTTATTACATATTCTGTGCTAGCTTTTGCCATGTTTTGCCTGTTAAAATAATATTGTTATAATTTTTAGATGTCTAAAAATATTTTTGTGTTCCTACAGGAATTGTCAATCCAATTGTTTTTCGGCGCACCTTGACACTTTTTCATTTGTTTTTTAATATTGGGTCTGCTATATTACACATGAATTGATAATAAGTAAATAAAAAAAGGTAGATCTAGTATCAAAATTTCCACAGATATTTAAATCTAAACTAAACAAACACAAAAAGGGTAGATGTAAATGTTGCAAAAACACAGAGAGGAGACATATCACACAAAAAGTAAAAACAGCAGTTACCGCCTTGGAACGGTCAGTCGGCAAAAGGACCGACTAGGGTGCTTAAACCTGGTTTGTGGAGTGCTCCAACCTCGCACTTCCTGAATGTTTTTCTATCAATAGGTACATAAGAAAAGGTCCTATCAAAATTTTAAATTTTACCTACCTGTAGGCAAAGGCAAACAGTGTAATTAACAATATCTCGTCAAAGTGAGACAACTAACTGTAAGCACCTGCATCGGGAGTTAAAACAGATACGATGAACTTATATACAGACAAAATAGCTAGTGATAAAATAATCTATCAACATATATACAGTGGATAAAAGTCTCCGCAACCTAAACCTTCCAAATGAGAGAGGCGAGTGACTATTTAGCCACTTGGCATGCAAAGAAATAGGGGAAATCGCCGAACAATCCAAATGATGCAAAAGAGTACAACGAACAAAACTAAACGTTCCGAATGACGTCGTCTCTTTTGAAAAGGAGTCCCCAAAGCAAAAAAAACGCGGGAGAACGTTTTCGGCCCAATACGTTACGAACTTTGATGTTGTATAATTTGAATAACTATTTTTTCTGTGTATTACGGCACAATTTTGCGTGTTTAGTCTGCTTTTTTTGTTTGATAAAATAAAAATATATAAAAATATTTTAAATGACATCTCTAAAAATGGTATTATTAAAAATTACATTTGATTAATTTACATTATATAATAATTTATATGATTATATACCATTAAAAACAATAAAGTCAATAGTTTTTAGTTTGTTATTAAAATTTGCAAAAGTTGCATTTGCTTTTAGGTTTATTTGGAAACATGTTCAATGTTTTATTAATGTAATTTAATTATTTTGTTAACATAAATAACATAGTTTAAATGGGTGAAATAGCTCTTGTAACATAACCTATTTTATTTGCTATTAAGAATAAATTTTGTCTCATCATTACATCAATTTGTTTTTAATCTTGAAATAGCATGATCATCCTTGTTGTAGTGCTTGAGAATCACAAGGTGCCTGGTTTGAACCACACAAGAGATGTTAGTCCTTGCGCAATAATTCCAAAAACTTTGAACTGATATGCAGCAACTAATCTTGAAATACATATATATAATTTTGCTCTCTCTATAACCATGGGTGGATCTAGCTATGCGGGGAGACTCAAATAATCTTATTTTCTGATTTTTTTCATTTGTAGCAAATTCACCAAAGCCTTTTTTTTTTAATAGAATGGAGCCTTTAAGAACTTTAATTGTATCTTAATGCATTTCAAAGGATATTTATTGCTTTGAAGTGTTAAATTAAAAAATTCCTAAGGCTTTAATGTAAATTAGCCAGAATGTATTTACCTAATTGATGTTAATTTTTTCTATAAAATTTGTATTAAAATATCTGATTTCTGTTAATTCACTTTGTTTATATAATTGACATTAATTTTCCAAGATAAATTATTGATAAAAACTTTTTATTGCCTTGAAATATGTGCAGTCCCCAAATAAATATACTTTCAAGATTAATGTAGATTTCACTTGATGAGAAAGTTAGGAAGAGAAACAAGCTAAGGAGTATATATTGGATCAGTCAGTAAATTTTAAGAGTCTGAGAACAAGCTATTGAAAAAGATTTTGAGAAAAAGGGTAGAATAAGCATTTTTAAAAAGTTTATTTCAATTAAGGGAGATATTTAAATATAAAGACTTCATATAGAGGAATGCTGTTAAATATTATGGTATAGCGAAATGTAAAAGAAGGTATTAAATATGAATTAATCTAGGCCTATGTCTGGGTTAAATATCCATTTAAGAAACAAAACAATGTTTTATGTACATATATATTTTATTGAGAGCTTTTCAGTTATAACACACAATAATGCCGTTTGTTAAATTAAATTTTCATTCAAACAAAGATGTGATTCAAAATGTACAATGACATATATTACCAAAGCAAAATAATTTCTGTTGGCAATTTCAGTGAGTCTTAGGACTATCAATTTATAATCAGTCCTAGGACAGGTACACAACTCCTAAATTTCTATAAGGTAATAAGGCTTACTCATGTCCTTTGAGGTTTATTTAAATGCACATCAGATAATTAAGTGGACTTATAAACAAAAACATGTCCTTGGACTTTTGATGAAAAAGCACCTTGTATCAGTAAGAAAATCAGAAAAAAGAAAACTTTATAAAAAAAATCTATAAAAAACCTACTAGTTAGTTATATACATGTTATTATTGTCATGAAAACAAACTTTATTGTGAGGGCACCGGTGGCCGAGCGAGTTGCTGACATGAAACTTTGCAGGCACTCACCTAGTGGGTTCGAGTCCTGGTCAGGGTGAGAACTTTCATATGGTGAGGTTTTCCAGCTAACCCGCGGTGCGCCGGGGGATTTACCCAGACATAAGTCTGGGGTCTTCCTCCACCAATAATGAGCTAGCCGTTGCCAACATGTATTATTGTGTCTGTGCGATGTAACAAAAAAAACAACAAAAAAAACTTTATTAACAAAAAAAACTTTATTGACAAATGAATTAACCTCATCTATAACAACATATATTTATATTCACATTGTTCATAATACTCAATTTAGAATTACACAAAATGATAAATAGTTAATACTTTAGGTCCTGTAAACTTATTCTTCAAATGCTGGCTGTTGCAGTGATTCTGAAAAAGAACAAATTATTTTAAACTATAAAGAACATCAGAATCGGAAGAATATATTATTTTGTTGCTTCTTGAGAGTGTGAGGGATAAGTCATACATAGACAAGATATAGTGTTTGCATAATAAAAAGGGAGCTTGATTGTAGAACTTGTGTTACTATGCATTAAAAGTTAGCACTTTTAACATTCATAGGAACAAGACTAATCCGCAGTGAGAAAATGTTATCAATTGTGAAGTCTGTTTGCTTATGATGTGCAAGTAATGGTTATTCTACCTCTGACTGATTCATTGTTAGGGTATATGATAGGGTGTAGTAAATTGATGCCATTTTGCATGCTAAAACAACACATATTTTTTACAGTGACGGCTTATTCTTTAAGATAACAGTCACTGTATATTTTTTATATTGTGTAATACATTGCACAAGTACAATTGTCTTCACTTCAATGATTTGTGTCCAAGGATTAGATAATTAATTCATATAGAAATTTACCTTTTATTATGGGTAATCTTAAGAAGTACCACAGCCCACACCATCCCACTGCAAGAAGACAGCTTGCCCTAGGCCAGACATAAAACTTTTGTTCAGAATAAAACCATTCCCTTAATATTGCAACTTTGATATATTTCCGTGTAATTCAAGTGACAATAGCACTTATCATTATACTTCTGTAGCCTTTCTGAGACTTGGTACCTGATGTACCCTCTGGTGTTATATCAAACTCATCAATATAGACATCCATCAATACAAACACATTGGAAATGCCAATATTAGTTTAAAATGCCAGACAATTACATAACTGATCATGACTTTATTCACTCTCACTTAATAATTCAAACAAAAGTTGAATTTTTAAAGCATTTAATATTATTGTACCAAGTGTCTCATGCAAAAATGGCTCTAGCTATATCAGCTTACCTACCAAGGGGAATTAGTTTTCATTCAATTCAATAATGTCAAACAACAAAATAATAACTTGTGAAAATAATTATTTCTACATGGCAATACCATTGAAAAATACACAAAAGTTTTATTAAGTTTCATTGTAAAATATTTAGATTAAGGTATTGAAATAAATTTACTGACATTTCTTATTATTGCTGGGTTTATTTGTCTAGTATACTCTGTCAGTTAAGTCAGTAAGGTAGTATGAAGACTTGGTATTGATGGCAGATCAACCCTTTAAGCTGCTATATAATGTAATAAGTTTTTAAACTTAAACATGTTTAAGGGGTTATAAAAGGCTAATGGCAGAATGATATTGGCCTGGTGCAAAGAATAATATAGTCTTAGGACAGTCATATCTGGCACAGATGTATAGCTTGGACAGAATAATAGTGTCAAGGGTGGTATTATAAAGTTTAGGGCAGTATAATATGGCAAAGCTGTATAGCCTGGACAAAATGATATTGCCTGAGATGGTGTTATGTAGCTAGGGCAGTAAAATATGGTTTACATGTAGTCTGGACAGCATATTATTGTCTGAGGGGGTAAACTATAGCTAAGAGCAGTTTAATATGGTATATATGTATGGTCTGAACAATATATTATTGTCTGAGGGGGTATAATATAGCTTCGAGCAATATGGTATGGTATACATGAATGGTCTGAACAATAAATCATTGTCTGAGGGGTATAATATAGCTTAGAGCAGTATAATATGGTATACATTTAAGGTCTGGACAAGAATATTATTGTCTAGGGGGTATAATATAGATTAGAGCAGTATAATATGGTATGCATGTATGGTCTGGACAGTATATTATTGCCTGAGGGGGTATAATATAGCTTAGAGCAGTATAATATGGTATACATAAATGGTCTGGACAGTATATTATTGTCTGAGGATTTTTAATATAGCTTAGAGCAGTATGTGGTATACATGTTTGGTCTGGACAAGCATATTACTGTCTGAGGAGCCATAATATAGCTTAGAGTGGTATAATATGGTATACATGTATGGTCTGGACGTTGCCTGAAAGGGTATAATCTAGCTTGAGAAGATATGACATCAGGGTGTATAGTATGGCAGGAAAAGCTTAGGTAGAAAAGCTGGTTACTTTGTGGGTATGAAGATTTGCTCCTAACACTTTTTTTATCTTGAGCATGAAGCTGGTTATGAGAGCAGCAGAAAAATAAACCGGTAGACCTAGAATGAGATCTGAATACAGAATTTTTTTGTGTGTGAAAGCAGAGCAGAAAGCAGCAACATTATCTTTAAGTCCATCAAGCTGGCATCTACTTGCCTGCAATAAGTATACAAGTACTATGGCCCGAGAGTGTATACTCCTGTCCAAGATGGGTAAAGGATGGCCTAAGAGGGTGTTATCTTGGATGATTTGGGTAAAGTATTGCCTGCAATAAGCATACTATGGCCTACTATGGAGGGTATAATTTTGCCTGATTTGGGAACAGGTTGGCCTTGAAAGGGTAAAATGTTGCCTGGGTTGGGTATATGTTCGGCTGAGATGGTATAAGCTTGCACGATTTGGGGAAAGTTTGGCCTGAGGGGGTATATTCTTGCCTAATTTGGATACAGTATGGACTGAGAGGGTACAATATAGCCTGAGTGGATATTCTTTGGAGTAATATGGTATCAACTTGCCTAATAGTATGTAATTTGGCCTGAGGGGGAATAATCTTAACTTATTTGTGTATAGTCTTGGCTGCAATGAGAATACAATGGCACATGAGGGGGTATGACTGTTTGAGATGAGTATACATTGGCCTGAGGGTTAAAATCATGACTTAGTTGGTAAAATAACTAGCTTGAAGATCTATGACAAAGTCTGTAGGGGGAATAATATGGTCTGAGGGATATACAATATAATCTGATGGGCATATAGTATGGTCTGAGGGGAAGGGGGTATAGGATGTTCTGAGGGGGGAGGGGTATGGTATGGACTGAGGGGAGTATATGGTCTGGGGGGCTGTGGAGTATGGTCTAAGGGGGTATGTAGTATGGTCTGATGGGTGTATAGTATGGCTTGAAGGGTGTATTATATGATCTGACGGGTGTGTACAGTATGGCCTGAGGGGTGTGTATAGTATGGTCTGAGAGGGGTGTTTTTATAAAGTATGGTCTGAGTGGGTGTATAGTATGGTCTCATGGGTGTATAGTATGGTATGAGGGGTGTATTGTATGGTCAGAGGTGTATATACTATGGTCTGAGAGGGGTGTGTGTGTGTGTATGGTATGGTCTGAGAGGTGTATTATATGATTTGTGGAGGTGTGCACACTATGATCTGAGGGGTGTGTTTAATATGGTCTGAGGCGTGTGTTTAATATGGTCTGGGGTGTATAGTATGATTTTTGGGGGTGTTGAGTATGGTCTGAGGGGTGGGGAGTATAGTATGTGTGGGGGGAATTCAGTATGGTCTGATGGGAGTACAGTATGGTCTGAGAGGTGTATAAGCTCTCAGGATGGTGTATAGTATAGTATGGTCTGAGGGGTGTATAGTATGGCACAAGGGGATAATTATATGGCCTGAGGATTGGGTGGGTCTGTTAAACATGGTTCCATGTGTGATGTTATGACTTAAGAGGGATAATTGTCTGACAAGCAGGGCTATGGAGTATAATCTGTAATGGGGTGAATATACATGTAATATATAGCCTGACGGATTTTATGTGGCCTAAAGGGCTACAACCTGGCTTGTGGTGAATAAAATATGGGCTAAGATGAATAATGCTTAGAAGAGTATATATATAATCTGACAATCTGAGAAAAAAGGCCTGCTGGACTATAGTTCAACTATAAAAAGTAAAATATTGACTGAGTACCTGTTATTTGTCATGAGGGCCTATAACCTAACCTGTGGGTAGTAATCTGCCATGACGGTCTGAGCTATAAAATGCTCATAATGTTATCTTGCATTGGCCACTTATATTTTGTACTGGTGGTTTAATAAGGCCCATTTCTCAAACCTTCCTCCAATGACAGTGAGTAGTGTGCATCATTCAATTCATGGTGCAAGACTTAAACTTGGTCAATGTGTTTAGTATCAATCAGTTAGTGCCTGTAGATGATTATTCAAAAGTCAGTCAATAAGGAGTTACTAAGTTGCCTATGGGGTTTACAGCTAGGTGCAATAAATTAAAATTGTGTATCAAACTGTTTAGTTCAGAGTGGTAGAGCATTTGCTCACACTTTATTTAGTAAGGTTAAAGATACCTTGTCTGGGACACTTGCTGGTCAATTGGTACCTTTCCTTCGACATATGGTTGTACCTGAAACACATAATGTAAAACCATGTTTTTCATCTTTATTTTCATTGTCTGAGATTCTTAAAACAGTTACCGGTAGGTTTGAAAATCTTAATAAATCTGTAATACAAGTTTAGAATTTTATCAAATAATGACAATTGGCTTTATTCTATGCAAATGATGTATCACATGTATATGGAACAAATTCATTGGCAATGACACAAAACTAACAAGAAATGGCCATGTACCTATTCATAATTATCATGAACATAACAGTGGCATACTAGTTCAACATACTGCTGGGTTGTATCTTAGTCAAATTCCTCCTCTTCAATCAAAAGCTGTATGACATAATTAAATTGAACACAAAAATTCACATTGTTACCAAAGTAATCTTAAAAGGACTTTTATTTACATATCACCTTAATAAACATAAATATAATGCCTTAAAATAGTAATGTAACAACTGATTACATAAGATACATCAAAAACCTAAATATTAAATTTATGTTGTTATGTTGTTTTTTTTTGTTTTGATTTGTGATACCGTTTAATTATTAATACACTTTGCATATGATAAAAAAATATCAAATACAGATCTAGTTGATAAAACCAATGTGCATCAAAATTATGATACAGATATAAAGAGGTGTAGACCAAGTCTGCATACAGTACAAATGGCAAGTTCCAGACATTTTCTTAATGTTTCCTCAAAATGATCGTCTTAACATCTGAAAAAGAAAAAGTGCATTGTTTAAAAAAACATTTATTTTCCTCAAAGCAATGATATACCTCATATAATTAAAAAACTGTACAGCCCTAAAATAGACACACATGTATTTAAACACAAAATAATGAAAAGCTAAGCAAAGCATAGATCTTTTGATCAGAAGGAATATTAACATACCCATTTTGGCTGATTGAATAATCCTTAATGATAATTGATAGTAAATGCTGATTAATGATTTTATATGGCATCAACTGATCACATAGATAAAATAAACTATTGAATCGTTATATATAATTAATGCTGGAGAATACGCACGCGTTAAGATTATTTATAAATATTTATAGTTTATTTATAAAAAAATAATAAGTAAAATAATACTCACCAGACAAATCTACACTTGCTGCCAATGTTTACTTAAAACTTTCAAACTTCGCGCTGAATTGAGAATTTAAAATCGCATATTTTCGGCTATAATTTGCATGCGTTTAGAGTAACCTCCCTTGCCGTGCCAAGTGGCTAAATAGTCATTCGCATGAGAGAGTTGTTTGAAATAAAATAGCCCCAGCGCTGACGTATATTTAAGAACAATTTAATGACGTCATACAATGCCATGACGTCATATGCCAAAAGTGTCAAAAGTGAAATGTAAAAAATACGAAAGATTTCATCAAATTTTAGAAAACAACCCAAACCAGCAAAATAAAATGTAGTATTGTAAGGAGTTAATAGGTGCTCACAACTTACAAGGTTTGCACGAGTTTGTACTAAAGTAGAAGATTTCAATGCTAGAAACCTGTTTATTTCTTCCAAACTGTTACAGCAAGGCTTTCGTTTTCATAAATAAAAAAAGGCGTTTTCAAAATTCTTTCATCGCAATGGTTTTATTGCTTCTTATTATAATAGCAGTATGAAAACACTTATGCAGAAAGGCATAAGCCATCCTGCATTTTATGGAAATGTTTTATACAAGTTAAAGAAAATCAAGGGTCTCAATAACTTTTCTGTCCACTTTACAAAACTTATCAGAAAATGTATTGCAGACGGTTACAACCCGGGAATCCTTCGATGTACTGCATTGCTTGCAATTGACCCTTTTACAGTCAAGAACTTGCATTGCTTTTAAATTACACGATGACCGGACAGGTCGTTGAGACTATATGAAAACAGTGACTTAAAGCCATAATTGGACAGTCACTGTTGGATTTCTTGTCTCTTCATCTCTCCAGTCGTGCCCTATATAGGTGGGACAACTTGAGCAATACAACGAAGGATTCCCGGGTTGTAACCGTCTGCAATACATTTTCTGATAAGTTTTGTAAAGTGGACAGAAAAGTTATTGAGACCCTTGATTTTCTTTAACTTGTATAAAACATTTCCATAAAATGCAGGATGGCTTATGCCTTTCTGCATAAGTGTTTTCATACTGATATTAGGCTATACTTAGAAGCAATAAAACCATTGCGGTGAAAGAATTTTGAAAACGCCTTGTACGTTTATTCAGTAACCTGTGTTTGTAAGATAAAGCCAGAGCCCCAAGTAACTTTCCTGTGGTACACCACATTCATTTAATCTAGACGAGGAGAAACACGACTTAACACTTACTCTAAAACTCTTTGATCTTAAATTTGACTCAATCTCCCCGTGCATGTAATCTATGTTGTCATTCAATTCATCCTATAAGGATTGTTACGTGTATTTCTTTTGATGGACATTGAACTTTGGTTCTTCAATTCCATCTTCACATGAACAGGATGCGACAACCATTTATTCGTCTCTGGTTCATCTTGATTTCTAATGCCACTTTAATAACGTAATGATCTGAAATAGCAGGCGCATTTTCTATATTATATAGCCGAATGTACATTAGAAACAGCCATTAGCACTGGCATAGCAAACGCAGTTTCAGTGTTTCAATTCTGTATACGCTCATGAATGCATGCAAACGATAGGCCGTATCATGTGACGAAGGAAATAACGCACGGGACACCCCGACCTTACCTAAAATGTTAAGTACGTTGAATGCCGTGTATGCACATGTAGCCAAACACAAAATGTTTTTTCGGAAAGAATAAGCATGCGTAAATACATGTAACTCGAATAAAGTAAGTTTACCGAAAGTGATATTATAAATATACATGGTACATTTGTACAATTACCTTCAATATTGCATGTATCCAAAAACCAAAGAACAATTCATCATAAAGAAGATGTGTAGAGGTGCTGCATACATGTATTGAACTATTTCCTTTGTTTACTAACTTTATACTTTTTCTAGGCAAACGTAAGTGTCGAGAAGATCTGCAGTTTGACAGGAAATATTTTCCTCCATCATGACATTATTTCAAATCACAATAGGTCATCAAACATTAGGATGAATACGATTTAGTCACTTTTAGTATGATTTCCTTTTTGAAAACCACTTGTTGTGAACCAGCGCACTTTCATGCGGTATCTGATCAACTAAATATGTAGTGAAATAACTTATTCTTCTGGTACACATTTATTCTGGCGAACGTGAAAGGAATCAACAATAATATAACATTTACATTTCCCACGGTTCTAATTAAAAATCAGAATACATTCATTTTCCAGCAGATCATTCAGATTCACTTAAAATAGAAAAAAAATTGTTGGCAAATTAATTAAACACAGCACTTTAAGTACGAAACCAGTACTGAATTCTAGGTTTGTTATCAGCACTAAAAGTAGCTTATAATAATTACAGATCGATGCAGCTGCTGGTGCTGCTGTTGCTGCTTTCGATTACTTGCTGTTGATGATGCTGGTAACAATCATGTTGTTGTTGATGTTAGTTGTTGTTGTGGTAATGATGATGATGATTATTACACTATATAGCTTAGTAAATCGTGTAAAATTATAGACGCTGTATATATAATTTATATTTGAGATGTATATAAACGGACTGATGGTGGTGTCATTTATATTTATTTATGATTTAAAGTAAAATACTTAAAAATAAGAGATCATTAGATATGTTGACGCCTAATTAGTTGTGTTCCCCTTTTTCTTTAGAAATCAATTTTATGCATAGAATAATGTTCTCAATTTTCATCGATAATATTGCTATTTTAGTTTTGTCCAATATGGGCAACTGGTACTTGCCTAACTTTACCACAATTAAAAGTGCTGTCAAGTGTCAGAATATATTCCTAGGTGTAATATTATGTCACAAGCTCACTGCACCACTCCATCACAGAGAACCCAGTACCGCAGATGCTGTATGATATGTGGAAACCATCTCCGGTCAGCTGACCTAATTTTGCCTCGAACAAAGCTCGAGTAGACCCACTTACTAAAGTCTAACGTACTTGTAATCTGACCCTGTAATTTAAACGGAAACACTCAAAGGCCCTTCCCGTAGTACGATAAATAAACACTCGAAAAGATGATGTATGTTAAAAAAAATCAGGAAGGGGAATTTTATTATTTTGCCTAACTGCTACTAGCTAGAAGCAGTATGTGCAAGTTGGGGGCCATCTCAACGTGTTATGACCGATTACAGTGCGTCATTTTGATGTAGTTCGGACAATCTTTTAAAAAAGACATGTGTAGAAAGTCGCATACTTGCATGGGACAATACTTATACTTTCAACAAGAGCAAAATTTTAAAATAAAGTCGAAATATCAACTCAGTATCTTAATACGCTTGACATGCGCCCTTGTTCCGAACATTTAAAAATTTACTTACACGTTAAGCAAAAAATGTTTTTACTGCTATCAAGCTGTTTCATTCATTGAGTCGACCGTGTTCATGCTGCAAAAAATAACCGCGATCGAAAACGAATGATAACTTTCGTTTCATAAATAAATTGTCAACAATTGTGTACAATGTATATATATGTAAACTTCTAAACAGCGTTCTGTGCTACTTCTACACTAGTTAAGGCAATTAACATTGAGGTCAGAAAATCATGTTACTACACCATACAACAATGATACATGTATGTGGCATCAAGTTTTATTCGTCTATGGCAGCTTCAAATTTTGCGCTTTGCAATATAAAACATGCAATCTTAACTGCAGAAGAAAAAAAACATATTTGCAAATTGTATTTTGACCAGACAATGCATTCGACTTAATTGGTATTCACTATATCACTATATTATCAAGCACACTACGCTATAAAGGGTAGATGTAGACCAGCATAGGATTGGATGTAAACACATATATAATATACATGCGAGTTCTAGATAGAATCATATCTGACCTTATGCTATGAAACGCCGTGACGGTCTTATGTAATCGAATTGAATGTTATCCTGTTTATAAAGTATTGCTTATTTCGTTAAATGACTCATCACAAATTTGTTCTTACTTTTCGCTTGGCTTGAATGTGAAATACCTTTGTTCTGTGCCTTTTCGGAGTTTGGTATATGTTGCAATGCTCATAGGACTTTGTCATATATTCTTGTTCACAGTATATGCTGTTTTGTCTGGTGACTGTTATCTTGTCAAACACTTTGCTATCATATCGAATCAGCTTGCTGTTCTGTAGAATCATTATGATAACCTGTCAACCTAGTATGTTGTTTTGTCAAATACTTATATTATCATGTACCTAGAATAAGCTGTCCTGTTCCGAGAACGTGATTTTATGTCAAAGGATCATGATATTATACCGACTCCAATGTGACATGCTGTCTTATCAAAACGACTTATCAAAATGGCATCATATCTGGTCAAAACGGCATGTTGTCTTGTCAATACGACATGATATCTTTTCAAAATACCAAGCTGGCCTCTCAAAGCGGCATGTTGTCTTGTTAACAGATCATGATATCTTGTCAGAATAGCATTCTGTCCTCTCACGAAACGGCCTGTTGTCTTATCAGCAGATCATGATATCTTGTCAGAATAGCATGCTGCCCTCTCGAAACGAGGTGTTGTCAACAGTTCGTGATCTATTGTCGGAATAGCATGCTGTCCTCTCAAAACGACATGTTGTCTTGCCAACAGATCATGATATCTTGTCAGACTAGCATGCTGTCCTATCGAAACGGCATGTTGTCTTGTTAACAGATCATGATATCTTGTCAGAATAGCATGCTGTCCTCTCAAAACGGCATGTTTTCTTGTCAATACGGCATGATACCTTTTCAAAATACCAAGCTGGGCTCTTAAAGCGGCATGTTGTCTTGTTAACAGATCATGATATCTTGTCAGAATAGAATTCTGTCCTCGTCCTCTCAAAACGACATGTTGTCTTGTCAACAGATCAAGATATCTTGTCAGAATAGCATGCCGTTCTCACGAAACGGCTTGTTGTTTTATCAGCAGTTCGTGATCTATTGTCAGAATAGCATACTGCCCTCTTGAGACGGGGTGTTGTCTTGTCAACAGTTCGTGATCTATTGTCGGAATAGCATGCTGTCCTCTCAAAACGACATGTTGTCTTGCCAACAGATCATGATATCTTGTCAGACTAGCATGCTGTCCTATCGAAACGGTATGTTGTCTTGTTAACAGATCATGATATCTTGTTAGAATAGCATGCTGTCCTCTCAAAACGGCATGTTTTCTTGTTAACAGATCATGATATCTTGTCAGCATAGCATGATGCCCTCTCAAAACGACATGTTGTCTTGTCAACAGATTATGATATCTTGTCAGAATAGCATGCTGTCCTATCGAAACGGCATGTTGTCTTGTCAACATATTATGATGTATTGTCAGCATAGCATGATGTCCTCTCAAAACGACATGTTGTCTTGTCAACAGATTATGATATCTTGTCAGAATAGCATGCTGTCCTATCGAAACGGCATGTTGTCTTGTCAACAGTTCGTGATCTTTTGTCAAAATAGCATGCTGTCCCTTCAAAACGGCATGTTGTCGTGTCAACAGATCATGATATCTTTTCAAAACCGCAAGTTGTCCTCTCAAAACTGCATGTAGCCTTGTCAACAGATCATGACCGGATAGCATGCAGTTTGGACAAAACAGCAAGACGTTTTGACGAAATATCATGCCAATTCGACAAGTCAAAAAGGCGTTTTGACAAGTCAACATGTCAATTTGATAAGTCAGTCAGGCGTTTTAAAAAACAATGTCGTTTGGATAATTCAGCAATGCATTTGACAAGACAGTGTGATGTTTTTTTTTTCTTTTTGTGTGTTATGTCTCGTCTCTGTGTTTTTGTCACATTTAAGTTTACCCTGTTTGCCTTTGTCTAGAGGTAGATTAAATTTAAATATCTGTGGACATTTTGATAGGACCTTTTCTTATTTACATATTGACAAGTCAGCAAGGTGTTTTGACAAGACAACATGTCGTTTGACAGGTCAGTAGGACGTTTTGTCATCATGTTGATTTGACAAGTCAGCATAATCCTTTCGACAAGATCGCACAATGATTCGACAGAACAACAAGCCAAATCGGCAAAATGCCATTGTGCTTGTCTTATGGACAAGACAGCATAGTGTATCAACAAGACATCATGCAATTCGATTACATCAGACAGCCGTGGCGTTCCATATTATGCAGTGATGCATATTATTGTGGTGTTATACGCTTTTTAAATTCCTTGTTGATTTTTATTTATAAATATTTTGCCTGGGGTGGAATTTCATATGACGGAAAACATTATACGCTTCTAAAGGTAGTCGTGTGGAGTGTTATTTACAAGATATTCGCAAATCATAAAACAGTTATGTTGTCCAGGAGTCCCATATTAACTTGCGTAAGGTAATCACGACTTGTGATATTATGTACACTACCATCAGTGATGTATATTGATATACTGATTATAAAGTTTCAAAGTTAAAATGAATATATGCCGAAGTTGCAGGTTTATCTAAGTCGTAAATAGCAGCCTTCGCAATCGTATGACAATTTGACTCAATTTCAATTTGTAAATGCACTATTTGTGTCTGTTTTGGCATAAACATACAATTTAAACTATGGTAAAGGTATTAAAACAGAGACAACGGTTATCACTCACAAGTAAAAAAAATCCAAAAGTTCAAAGAATCAAAAACACATATTTTCAAAGTTCACTATTGTCTAACATCTTATTTTTATTCAAATTTGACAGACACTTGATTAAAATTCATTGGGTATACAGTTGTAAATTTATATTGCTGTTGTTTGTTTTAAGATACTCAGAATAGATCGTAGATTTACTAACTTAACTTAAATACATTAGGAAACCTGTCAGAAACAGGAGGATCCAGGAAACTCACATTTTATGTAGCCAACAATACCCTAACAAAATTGTGCGAGTTGTTGCATAACATTGCTTTTGTGAAACAGTTGCCTGCTAGTATCGGTCCCAAGCTCCAGCCTCCAGTCTCCTTTCGCCAATCACTTGAACCCTGGTTCCGTACGCGAAAGAGAGAATGCATTAAGTGGTAAAATTAGGATAACATACTGCATATAAGGATTCAACAGCAGTGGTAGGAAAAGTGTTCACGTAAAGCATTGTTGCATAATATCGCTTTTCCGACACAACCGCCTGCTTGTGTGGGTCCCTTCTATCACTTTTCGCCAATCACTTGAACCCTGGTTGCGAACGCTCAAAAGAGGGAGTGCATAAAATGGTCAAATTGGGATACTGGATATAGGGAATTGAACAGCAGTGGTAGGAAACGTGTACGCATAAAGCATTTTTGCATAATACCGCTTTTCTGAAACAACCGCCTGCTATATGTATAGGGTTCCACAAAGGCATAAATGTGTGCCATTTTGATCCCTTTTTGACCCCACAGAAATAAAGCTTGGCACAGATCTAACAGCAAAGGGAGCTGACACGGAAAACCGTTTCATCCTAGGATTTGCTAGAGTCCGAAGGGTCAACTGGAGTAAGCATGGTGTTCCGCGTAGGCATAAATGTGCGCCATTTCTGGACCCAGGCAGGGGCGTGCCTGGGCTTACGCACTTACGCACGTGCGTACAGTTGCTTCCAAAAATTGAAAAAATAAAAACGTCAAAAAGCAAATAAAAATCGTACATAGCCTGTGTTTGGCACTTGTTGTTAGCTGTTTTAATTTTTTAAATTAGAGTTCTTTCTTTAACCCTTTTCCAAATTCTACAAATACTTCTGCAAGCCGGAAAAACATCCCCCCCCCTCCCCCCCCCCCCCCCCCCCCCCGGAATAGTGCGTATACTCAAAGGTCGCCTAGGCACGCCTCTGCCAGGGAGCTGAAACTTGCACGGATTAAGGGTCCAGCAGGCAGAACCTGGCACCAAAAACCGTTTTGTCCTAGGACTTCCGGTTCTGGTGCTAGAGGCCGCCGAAATTTAAATGTATATCCATTAAAGCAAACAATCTCAACTTCAAGATGTTGATGTCTTGTCCTGGTTTTGTCCCTTGGCCGAGCTTTAATTTGGCTGAAATACTTCGTTTTAGTTGTTATTTTTTTTAATTGTTTTTATGTACAGTTATGATAAACAAGAGGGCCATGATGGCCCTTAATCGCTCACCTGATGGCACAGGCTTTTAGCAGGCTCAAATCTGACATCAAGTAATTAAGAGTTGTTTTCTTTAAAAATCTTTGGTGAAGAAAAGTTTTCTAGAATTTTACCAAGTAACCTACTGAATCCACATGACCCACTTCAAAACATATGAAAAATTTCATACTGGCAAACACTCTGGCCAAGTTTGGAGAAGATTGGGCCATCAATGTGGCCTCTAAGTGTTTTCACAAGGTTTTTTTTAAATGTGACCTAGTTATCTACTTTTTGACCTCACGTGACCCAATAATATACTTATCCAAGATTTCATGCAGACAAACATTCTGACAAAGTCTGACTGACTGACTGAAACTTGTTTATTAAAGGTCTACTCTACTTTTTCTAAGATTTGACCTACTGACCTACTAATTGACCCCACGTGACCCTGTTATGAACTCATCCAAGATTTCATGCAGGTTAACATTCTAATCAAGTTTGGTGATGATTGGGTCATAAATAGGGGCCTCAAGTGTAATCACAAGCTTTTTCTATGATTTGACCTAGTGATCTATTTTTAGAACCAAAGTGACCCAATAATGAACTAATCTAAGATTTCATGCGAAAAAAACATTCTGACTAAGTTTGGTGAAGATTGTGCTATAAATGTGGTCTCTAGTGTGTTCACAGGCTTTTTCTAAAATTGGCCCTAGTGACCTACTTTTGAGCCCATGTGATCCAGTTACGAACCCATCGAAGATTTCATGCAGACAAACATTCTTACCAAGTTTAATGAAGAGTGGCCTATAAATGGGGCCTTTACTGTGTTCACAAGCTTTTTCTAAGATTCGACCTAGTGACCTACTTTTTGACCCCACGTGACCAAGTTACGAACTCATCCAAGATTTCATGCAGACAAACATTCTGACCAAGTTTGGTGAAGATTGGGCTATAAATGTGGTCTCTAGTATGTGTGCACAAGTTTTTCCTAAAATTTGATCTAGTGACCTACTTTTTGATCCCAGGTGACCCAATAATGAACTCATCCAAGATTTTATGCAGACTAACATTCTGACCAAGTTTGATGAAGAATGGATAAAAACTGTGGCCTGTAGCGTGTTCACAAGCTAAAATGTTGAAGACGGACGAAGCGGTATGACAAAAGCTCCCCTTGAGCACGTTGTGCTCAGGTGAGCTAAAAATCTGAAACATTAACTGCATAACTCTTTAATATGATTGTTTTGTTTGTTTGTTTTTGTTACATCGCCCCGACACAGTTATGGTCATATTGGCAACGTCCAATTAATTATTGGTGGAGGAAGACCCCAGACTTATATCTGGGTAGAACCACCGCAGGTAAGCTGGAAAACCTCCCCATATGAAAGTTCTCGCCCCGATCGGGACTCGAACCCACGCGGTGGGGGGCTGAGGAGTTTCAAGTCAGCGACTCTAACCGCTTGGCCACGGGTGTCCCCATTTAAGATATTTTATCAAATTTGACCATGGCCAATTCGTGCATTTGTTTTTGAATTTCTGTTTAGACGGGTCCTTAATGGCTCAGAGACTATTCAACCGCTCAACTATTCGATCCAACGACTATTCGACCCCTATTATTAAAAAGGTGCGACTATTCAACCCGTCATATCTAAGTTAGGTGCAGACTATAGCAGTGAGAACTGTCTAAATCATGATAATCTTTACAGAAGCGTATATGTGTCACCCACTGTGCATCACAAGTGACGTCTCTGTCATCATACTGTGACCATGCAGCCATCAGTCTGTTACAGATGTAACAACCAGTTTTGCAATAACTCCTAGTATTGCAATAAAATTGTAACAGAGTTATTGCAAAACTGGTTGTACAGTGAAACAAGAACTGTAATAAGCCAATAATTGTAATAGATTTTAACTTTGCTTAAATTAAGTTTTATGCTGAATTTAGCCTCAAAATCACTAAGAAAACACTTGTTTGTAGGAACCAAAATAATTCAATCAAGTTTAATTTTTTGTCATAAAAGTCATTATATGATATAATAGCGAACTTATAAGTTTCCAGATTTGTAAAAAAAAAAATATTGCAAAACTGGTTGCACAGTGAAACGAGAATTGCAACTAACCCAGAATTGCACACACAAAAACAAGCATTTATTTTTTAAATCAAACTTCGTCCGTGAGTCTCTAAGAAAATACTTTCTGGTACATACTTACGCAAAATAATTCACTTATATCAAATTTATTTATTTTTGGTCAAACATCGAGCCACCATTTCACGATTTTTCACGATTTTTCTAAGTCTTATTTCGCTACTGACTGAAACTGATAATTACAATAAACCCAATATTCTAATTTGTATGTCTTTGTAAATAATGGCTAATATGACTTATTTAAAATATTCTTTTGCGAAGTTGTATAGAATTGTGCAATTATTTCAGTTCCCGACAGAAATACATTAAACAACATATAACTATATGGGGTCGAATAGTTGCCTTATTTTTCAGCTCTGGTCGAATAGTCGCCTAAAAAAAAAGGTAGGGGTCGAATAGTCGTGGGGTCGAATCGTCGCTTACCCGTCTATGTACTTCCGGTAAAGGTGGATCAGTCCATTATTGCGGTACTACTGAATACCGAAAGACACTTGTTTACCGAAAGAGACTTTGTTTTACCGAAATACACTTAATACAATGTACTTCAAGCATCATTTGTTGTTTTATTTAGTTAATATGTTGAGATATAAGTATATGGTATAAATGCCAAAGATTTGTTGTAATTGAATGTGTTTTTGAAATGTTGTAGTACGAAGTCATGTTAAGCTTTGCCTTGTTGTCTGCGTTGTTTCCCCTTTGAAAGCAAAAGCAAAATTTCGGTGAAATGGCATTATGTTTTATTGTCTATTATATTGAATTGTTTGTATTATTTAATTGTTTGATTGCAATCAGGGCGCATTGAATGCTTAACAATTATTTAATTAGTGATACAATTAACTAGTGATAAACTTTTCGTGTCTAATTGTAATTCGAGAGATACAAAGTGAATACTGTTTGTTATCACACTCCCAAGCGGACATGTATTACTCATGTGTCAACAAAATGTATAAATTCAATTCTGAATGTATATGTACCAACATTTAAACCTGTCGGTGGTCCTCAACATTTCAAACAAAATGTATGCCGTATTTGGAGACAGTTATGTATCATGGCTGAATCGTTTTAACATGGGATGTCTACATAACTAGTCTACAAAGTTTCTACAAAGTTTATAACTTCCATGGCAGATGTAAACTTTACGGTGTGTCAGGAATGTCTACAACCAGAAAGTTTGAGTCTGAATTCCAGAAAATGTTACAAGACAGACCTAGGTATGTGTTCAACTGCCTAATACTATGTTGGGCACATGCGCCGGAGAAAATACACCCATCGGTAGTACGTGATTCTAGTTGCGACACATCATAAAATATGTCAAAATTATTTGTTTTTATTTATTTATTTATTTATTGCTTTTGTATGTTCAGTTATGTCTTCATGAACGTTGGAGAAAGTGGCATTAACACTGCATGTTCAGTACAAGAGATACTTTCAAGACTGATCAGAATAGTACAAAGACTGAAGCAAAACCGTGTACAGAGGGTCTTTGTGGCATCGATTGTGGAACGCGGGTCCTTTCCTTAATTCACAGGATTAACCAGTGACCAGTACAATAAGATATGAAGAAGTGTCAACGCCAAACGGGAAGAGCATGTGAATGTTGAAAAGAAGCTGAAATATCCCAAACACTACAACAAGGACATGGTTCATTCAGGTTTTAATGGAGGAGGAATTAAAATTTTGAACTGCTTAATCAAATCTAGCTGTATGAAAACCTTATATACGCCTTGTAGTTTAGCAATTAAATAAAAATGAAATGAAACAGCTCTTTTGATTTTTTTTTCAAAATTCATAAGATCAAGCATGTTTTTACACCAATTATTTTAACCTGGGTAGCATTTTAAACTCTTCAGTAGTTTCATGCTTTAAAAAATTATCGCATGATCGGCAATTAATGCTTATTGTTCACGCAATAGACATAAAATATAAATAACACAACAATAGCACCTTTAATTACCAATCAATTTTAACACACTCGTACTTTAAATTAGTAAACAATTAGCTTATCAGAACTGATTCGATGTGCTAATTGCTAAAATTGCTGTTTGGCTTATGATTGAAGAATTGTAATATTTGAGACTTCTGAACTAAAGTAAACAAAGGGGAAAAAGCAGTTTGGTGTGTTTGCGTTAAGCAAGTGTGATTTATTTAAAACTTCAGGAGGAATAAAACTATCAAAAGCTTATTTCTATTACAATTAATCCTTGGCAATTTATATACTTTTATTTCAACATATTTACTACATAAAACAGCAGGTGCTTTCATTTCAATGTGTATTTCGGTAATCAGTCATGTATTTATCATGTTTGTGTACTCCTCACGACATTTATAAAAATGTCTTATAACTATCAAAAGCTTATTTATATTATAATGAATCTTTGGCATTTACTTCATATACTAATATTTCAACATATTTACCATATTGTGATGATATCTGTTTAAGAAACATAACTTTGTATCCATACTAGTAATACAGTAATATAGGATTACTTCCCTTTACACATATCTGTAATAGTATACTCATTATATATATAGTTAACAATGCCTCTAAAATAGTCAGTTAGCATCAGACCTCTGTATAATTCACTTGTGTAATTAAAGTTTAGAAATAGATGTTCGGACTTTGTTATTCTGTTAATATCCATGACACAAACCATAACCTGGTGACATAACATGGTGTCAGAAATATAATTTGGATTTATTTAAGTGCATTTATGCCAAATTCATTGACAGTTTGAGTTGGACATATATAATAGCAAAAAATAATATCCAAAGTGTCAGCCATATTTGTAGTGCAATAATGGATTTATCTGGAATTCCAACACCAGTCATTGGCTGGAAGTCGAACAATCTGCCATTGGAATGGAAAAACTTTAAAGAACATGCAGAGCTCATTTTCAATGGTGCGCTCAACTCAAAGGACGAGCCAACAAAATGTACATACCTCCTGCTATGGGTTGGTCAAAAAGGGTGGGATGTACACAAATCTTGGAATCTTAGTGCTGATGACTCGAAGAAATTGGACACATTGTATCAATTGTACGAAAAACATGCTGAGCCAAAGTGCAATAGTGTGTTCAAACGATTCCAGTTCAACAACATTATACAAGGATCAAACTCAATCGAAGACTTCATTACTCAATTGCGAATTTCGGCAAATGATTGCAAGTTTGCCAATCAAGAGGAAATGATCAGAGACAGAGTGGTAATGGGAGTCACCCCGAGTAAGATCAGAGAAAAATTGTTGAACGAGGGAGAAAAGCCAACATTAGATAAAGCAATCGGAATCTCACAATCTTACGAGTATGCACAAGCCCAGCTGCGCTCTATGGGTGAGCCAACTAATCAAGCTTCTGTCGATGAGGTCCAGACGGGAAGACGTGGGCAGCCAGCCAAGAAGGGCCGAGCGTCGCAGCCAGCCAAGAAGGTCCGAGCGTCACACGCAAAAGGGGACACCGTCAGACAAAAGAAACCAGCGGAATGTGACCGATGCGGATCACACCACAAACAACAGGACAAATGCCCTGCAAAGGGAAAGCAATGCCTCAAATGCAAAAAGCATAATCACTTTGCAGTCAAATGTAGAACAGTTACAAAAGTGTTGGAAGTCGAAGAGGACAGTGATTGTGATACCTTTAGTGTTGGATCAGTTGTAACTAAATCCAGCACACAGGTATGTGCTGGTTTACAGGTGGGCCCAAATAAAAGTTTAATACAGTTTAAGCTTGACACTGGCGCATGCTGTAACATCATATCAGAGACAGAATTTAAACGTCTCAAGGTCACTGCCCCACTCCAGAAGCCTAAAGCTAGGTTACTTGCTTATACCGGTGCAGAGATAGAGGTCTTAGGCACAATCAGGTTACATTGTAACTATAAGGCCAAGAAACAAAATGTAGAGTTTTACGTTGCACGAAACAACAAAAACTCAATCTTAGGATTACAGTCATGTCGTGATTTTGGTTTGATCAAAGTAGCATTCTCTGTAAATCCAGAAGCCCCTATGACAAAGGAGATTATTTTGACAGAGTACAAAGACGTATTCACAGGTATTGGTCGTTTACCAGGTACCAGTTCAATCCAAATAGACTCAAACCACACACTTGTAGTACATCCACCCAGACACATTCCTGTTGCAATGCAGGACAAGGTCATGAAGGAACTCCAAAACATGGAGAAAGCTGGTATTATTACCAAGGTCAACAAACCGACTAGCTATGTAAATAACATGGTGGTGGTTAATAAGCCGCATTCCGACAAGGTGCGCATTGTCATAGATCCCAAAGACCTAAATAAGGCAATAAAAAGACCTCATTATCCGACAAAGACACTGGACGATATACTTCCACAGTTAAAGTCAGCAAAATACTTCACAAAACTTGATTGTAAATCAGGTTACCATAGTGTAGTTTTGGACCAAAAGTCTTCTTATCTGACTACCTTCAACACTCCCCAAGGTCGTTACAGATATTTAAGATGTCCAATGGGTCTCAAGTGCAGTCAAGATCTATTTCAGCAGAAAATAGACGAATGCTTAGAAGGCATTTCAGGTTGTGCAATCATAGTTGACGATCTGTTAGTGTATGGACAGACAATACATGAACACGACTCGAACTTGAGAACTCTCTTAGACAGGTGCCGAGAGAAAGGCATCAGGTTAAATGAGGATAAGCTCATTGTAGGAGCCTCTGAGGTCAAATACTTTGGACACATAGTCTCAGCTGACGGACTGAAACCCGACCCAGAGAAATGTAGAGCAATTCGGGAAATGGAACCCCCGAGTGACAAATCTGAGTTAAAGACGTTAATTGGCATGGTCACTTATCTGTCTAGATATGCACCTCATTTGTCACAAACTATGCAGCCATTATCAGAGCTGTTGAAGAATGGCATACAGTTTTCATGGGAAGAGCCAAAAAATAGGGCATTCCAAGAGATCAAAGACATATTGACAGCTAGTCCAGGTCCAATATTGTCATATTTTGATCCAGACAAGACCTTGACATTACAATGTGACAGCTCGCAGCACGGCTGTGCAGCGACATTGATGCAAGAAGGCAAACCCATTGCTTATGCAAGCAAGACACTGACTAGTACTGAGAGAAACTGGGCTATGATAGAAAAGGAATTACTTGCCATAGTGTTTGGCATGACGAAATTCAGACAATACGTCTATGGAAGACATGTCATTGTTGAGACTGACCACCTACCGTTGATAAGTGTGTTTAAAAAGTCACTTCATAGCGCCCCAGCCAGATTGCAAAGGCTCTTATTAGCCTTACATGGTTATGACCTAGAGCTACACTACAAATCTGGAACTCAAATTTCCGTTGCTGACACATTGTCTAGGAAATTCCTCCCAGACACGTACCCTGAGATTTCAGAGAACTCGAACCTTCATGTTCATTTTGTCACAAGGAATTTGCCTACACAAGTCAGAAATTAGTCGAAATAAGGACTGAAACGGACAAAGACGAAGAGCTATTGCTCCTGAAACAAGTCATTTTGCAAGGTTGGCCTGACAAACGCAATCAGTGCGATCCACGGTTGATCGATTATTGGACTTATCGAGACGAACTCAGTGTTGTAGACAACATTATCTACAAAGGTCACAGACTTGTTATCCCTAAGTCTTTGAGAAACGCAATGCTGTCATTGATTCATAAAGGTCATGCAGGTCAAGAGCGTAGTATGAGACGTGCTAGAATGACAATGATCTGGCCAAATATATCCAAGCACGTCATTAGTCATGTTGCTAAGTGCACAGTGTGTGCAACACACCAAAGGTCAAATCAAAAAGAGCCTTTGAAACCCCATGACGTACCACAATACCCTTGGCAAGTTGTAGGTACTGACGTTTTCACGTTTGACAACCAAGATTACTTGATAGTATGTGACTATCTGAGCAATTATTTTGAAATGCAAAAGCTCAGCAATACAAACAGTCAGACTATTA
Source organism: Sinonovacula constricta (assembly GCA_007844125.1). Taxonomy (NCBI): domain Eukaryota; kingdom Metazoa; phylum Mollusca; class Bivalvia; order Cardiida; family Solecurtidae; genus Sinonovacula; species Sinonovacula constricta. The sequence continues at coordinate 17,071,807 of CM017561.1, forward strand.
TCAAAGTCATGAAGACTTGGTTTGCAACACATGGCAAACCTGAAAAGATAGTGTCGGATGGTGCATCATATTACACATCACAACAATTTCAGGAATTTGCTATTGAATGGGACATACAGCATGTAACTTCATCTGCTCAATATCCCCAAAGTAATGGCCTTAGTGAGTCATGCGTTAAGAAAGCCAAGAAGTTGCTTAAGAAATGTAAGCAAGATGGTTCTGATCCAATGATATCTTTACTGGAGTTACGAGCCACACCTATGGCCATTGGTTACTCTCCATGTGAAATGTTGATGGGTAGAAAAATTCGCACATTTTTGCCAATAGAACCCAGTCAATTGACACCAAGTACAGTGCTCCACAGCAAAGTAAGGTCAAAGCTTATTTCACAGAAATCTAATCAAAAGCGAAAATATGAAAAACAACAGTTGAAGCCCATAAATGTAGGGGATAATGTTAGAATCCAACAAGGTACTGTTTGGAACCCTGCTGTTATAACAGAGCAAAACAGTGAAAGATCATACACTGTAAAGACCCCAGATGGAGGGCAATATGTTCGCAACAGGCGACATTTGCAGAAAACTCCTGTCATTTTACCTGAAAAAGCAAAACCACCAGGTGAATCACTAGGTACGCCCCTGGAATCAGCCAGTCCCTGTCAACCTAAACTGTTACAGACAGAAACACCACAAGTCCCTTCCCAGCAGCGTGCCAGTGTCATTAGTAACCCTACTCCCAGCAGCCCTATTCAGCCACCTGTATCAGCATGTACTGATAAGCCGCCAGAGAACACCCAAACACCCAAACACCATACATAACAAGGTCTGGTCGGCAGATTAAACCAAGAAAAATAGAGTCAATGTAATTACATGTATGTAGCAATTTATTTCCCATTAGTTGTTGGAAATTTGTTAATTGGTGAGAAATTTTTGATAAAAGGACATACCAAATTATTTTGTGTTGATAATTAAGAGGCTTAATCTACAGAACTGACATAGTTATTATTCAAGAAGACACAATCAGTGAGCATAGTTAGTTTTCCCACGAAAAGGTACACTAGACTATCAACATTCTGATAAACACCTGTGGAGAAAGTGTTTCCTATGTGTTAAAAGTACAAGAGCCACATTTTCCTTTACAAATGATTTTTTTAATTTGTGACTTTGACAATTAGAATCTTATTGTATTCATATATGTCTAATACTTTATAAAGAAAGGGAGATGTGATGATATCTGTTTAAGAAACATAACTTTGTATCCATACTAGTAATACAGTAATATAGGATTACTTCCCTTTACACATATCTGTAGTAGTATACTCATTACATATATATAGTTAACAATGCCTCTAAAATAGTCAGTTAGCATCAGACCTCTGTATAGTTCACTTGTGTAATTAAAGTTTAGAAATAGATGTTCGGACTTTGTTATTCTGTTAATATCCATGACACAAACAATAACCTGGTGACATAACATTATTAAACAACAAATTATGCTTTAATTTTAATGTTTTAAGTGTATTTCGGTAAGCAAAGTCTCTTTCGGTTTTTGCTTTATTTAATTCTACATGGTTTCATCTTTCTATGATACCAAAAGGTTAAGATTACATTCAAAATAGGAATTATGATGACATAATATAGTAACAGACTGTTAATAAAGCGGAAAATTCCCTACCCTTATTCCGGTCGGTATTTAGTGTAATCACCCCTATAAGAACGCACTTCCGGTCAAAATGAAACTAGTTAAGTGTTCAGAACAACACGTGAGTGAGTATTGATGTAAAAATTGTGGTGTCATATCGGTGTGTGGCATCTATCATTAAACGATTTCAGCTTCCTTATAACCACAATTTCAAATTGTTCATGAATGTAATTGTTTCATATTTGACATACAGTGCGCGTTTTGGCACAAGCATCTGAAATGTTCAGTTGATTAGATTACTAGATGCATATATCCTCGTGTGACATAAGTTCGACGTTTTAAGCATACTTATGGTCGGCATTTCTAAAAACACCTTAAAGTATAATGATGAACTACATCAACCTCTAGCTTTTAACCACTAAACAGAAAATATCTTTAAACTAGTGAAATATCGAGTTTTAACGGTTTACGGTCACATTGGAAAATGACCACTTCGGTAAATTAATCTTATATAGGTATTAGTGCGGTCCTTTCGGTAAATAGGTAAACATTTAGTATAATACCTGATTGAGACGGAGTATTGGGTATGTCCACTTGTGAAAAGATTTTCACACCTCAGCCCGAGACAGATAATTTAATCATTTATTTATTGTTTCTTTGTTTAAGCTAGCAGAGACTGGTCAACTAGAAAATACTAACATCCGGGACCCATCTCCACAACTGGCTTTAAACAGTTGCTCATGGTGATTTGTTGTACCATTTTTCTTCCTTTGCTACTTACATACCTATTTTAAATGCAGACAACTAAATTTAAGTTTAATTTTAATTTGAAGTCTTCATTCTTTGTATTATTGTTTGGTTAAACAAACTGCTACAAATTTACTTGATTGACTTGATTAACACATTGGCATTTTTAATTACTGATGCATGTTTAGCAGTTGATGAGAATAAGTTGGCTGTGGTTTGGTTATGGGTGTTAAAACCATAATTAGTGCCATTTGATAAAGACGCACCAAACAACATCACAGAAACAGACAAAAATCTGCTGCCAGTTTACAATGGCAATGAAATAAAAACAATACGAAAACACCATTCAGTCTTTTTATTATGATACAATTAATCATTTATTAGACAAACAAAAAAACAACAGAATACAATATGAAATTTTAAAATGACCTTATACAAATACAAAAAAACATACAGAATAACTAATATCTATACTTATAAACATTTTTAGTGACCATAAGAAATATATGAAAAGAATTAGATAAAACGCACAATAAAAGCATAAATATTTGTTCACTGTAAGGCTAAAAAGCATAAATATTTGGCCAGTTTGACTGCTTTCCCTGGGCAGTGTGGTCGGATTGACTTTTTTTGTGGCCGGATTGACTTGCCCCCATAAATATGTATAGAGAGAGGGGCTGTTTCTCATACTGGTTAACTGATGGCATTTAAAAAAACTTGTACAAATCACATACCACATTTCTTGTTTGGCACCGTCTGAAGAGTGGGCCTCTTATGGAATGTATATTTTATGAGAACGATCGTATAGCAGGTACTGTAATAACAGGAAACCACAGATGTTCTGTGAACCCTTTTTCAGAGAAAAGAGCAGTTTTCCACTTTTAATAATGAAGCTTTCAACAATAAAAAGTGCATTGCACTTACAAGAAAAGGAAGCGGCCATTAAAAGAATTCACTGCTGTTTGGTGAGGCCTTGTTTAACAAAAGTAACCTTTACAATCTTAACAATGTAGCTTGTTATTGAAGATGTTACAGACAACAAGAAAGAAAGCAAATTAGCAGACAGTTCCCATCAGAGCGACAGTTTATTACTCTCACATATTTATGTAGCAAATCATCAGTTTAAGAGTGTTTTATAGTTCCCAGGATAATCATCTTCATGTTTAAAATGCATGCTCTCTGCAGAGACTTGGATGTCTCACATTCATGCTCATTCTTATCATTTTGTGGTATGCTGACAGTGGTGTGTCTAGGCCCATTTTGAGCAGTATGACTTAATACTGGATATGAATCTGGGGTACAGATGTGAACTTAAAAATCAATATTTACACACCTTCAGATATGTATATGTATTTCTTAAGATTTTTTTCCTGCTTACATACCTGGTATATACAATCGTTTACATTATGTGTCCTCATAATTATATAATTGTAGTCATCTATACAGATCTTTATAAAAATATCCGTGAATTCACAAGCAAAGTTCAGATATGAACTTTAAAACTGCAAACTACAGTATTGTTTGCTATATTTCTCTAAAGTCTGATGTGATATCATTATTTTTAATTAATCTTGGCCTCTTAAATGAAAGTTTACCCATCTTTACATAGTTATTGCTTATAAATAATTATGGTCACAGAACTCATTTCTGTGGATAAACAGGGCATGGATATGAACAGTAAAATCACCATCTACACCTTTATTTGTACTACTTTTGTTTACTCCAATACAGTATATACTGTATTATTATTTTCAATTAATAATCAAACCAATTTAATGAAAGGTTACCCATCTTTACATAATTATTACATATACATATATCAATAGCCACACCATATACAACATATCTGGGAAACAGATTGAACGTTTAAATCACTATCCACAACTTAATTAGTAAATCTGTTGTACATTCCAATGCAATATGATGGTGTACATTTTAATGCAATATTATGGTGTACATTTTAATGCAATATGATGGTGTACATTCTAATGCAATATGATGGTGTACATTTTAATGCAATATGGTGGTGTACATTTTAATGCCATATAATGGTTTATTTTCGTTTCATCAACAACTTCACTGAAAGGCTCTCCATCATAACTGTTGTTAAAAATATATATAAATATATACTAACAGTCGCACTATAGTTCATATTCATGGACATACAGGATACAGATATGCATGATAAACACACTCTCTACAACACGTTAAAACTCTGTTGACTTTGATGCAATAACCATTGTACTAATTTATATAAATGACTTCCATAAAGTATGTCCATGGCAGCATAATTGTTGATAATAAATATATATTGATAGCTACACTAGAGTTTGGCAATATTATTATTTTAAATTATTCAAACCAATTTAATGAAAGTATACCCATCTGTACAGAATGGTTGTGTATACATATATGAATAACCACACCAGAATTCACATCCATGGACATATGGGAGTATGTATAATTGTATATGAACATTTAATTGTTTATATACAATATATATATCCGATATATATCAGATCGAACATTTCTGTATCGGACAAAAATATCGATCATGAATAAATTAAGACACTGTGCATCTTTTTCTTAAAATATTTTGTGTAACTAGATGGACGTTTGAAATATGCAGGTAAAGAAAAAATGATTTAATTCTGCTTTCATTTTCTGATAGCCAGAAGTTGTGAAAGGATCGGATCTATTCGGTTACAGTCGTCTGTATTACTGACACCGAGATGTAAGGCATCCTTGTTTGAGCAGTTGATCATTCAAAACAAACTTTTCAAATTCCATGCAGATATTTATATCATTAGGAAGTTAAATTAGTAAACAATATAGTCTAGCTTTGGGTAAAGCTATTTAGTAATCAAAATGGTGGTTAATGAAAAAATTTAATCTCTGTGTAAAGAAATACTGGTGAAGTAGGATAATGTGTATTGGTAAAAGACATCCATTGTAGATATTGGCAGACATTTCTTCAGAAATAGACTATTACATACCACATCAGTAGTATTTCAACATGATTTAACACCAGAGAACAAAAAAGTACCATGTTACCATGATTTTTCTTGTAATGTTTAAGAAAACAGCCTCCTTATATATCCTGTGGATATCCTGCGTAAACCACTGTGATTGGATGCTATATTTACATCAGTCAAACTTTACCTTGTGGCAATCTCCAAAGTTACAGAAGGTTAACCCCACAACATAATCAGTAAGCCCTTGTCCAATGCACTCAAGAAATGAAATTCACCTTGACTAAATGCAGAATGTCTTTATTATTGTATACTGTTTGATTGAACTTCAAATACCACAATTTATAATCCATAAAAAATATTATGGTATTATTTATTTATTTATTTTTTTAATTGTATGCTCCTTTAAATGAAACTAACTGTTCTGTAAGAAAATAGATATACATGTATATTTGTAAGAATACCATTTTCTCAAGTACAAGTTTAAAACATTGTTTTTATTTATTTATTTCATTTATCTGTTCTAGCAAGTTCAGAAAAATTAGCAACCCAACATGTTGCAAAGAGAGTCATTGTGTTGGGCAATCCTAATTGATTAATTATCATATTGCTAGGTTTAATTCTTAACTTCCAATGCTGATAGTCAAACTCAAGGTTAACTGATGTGACTGTATGATCCAAGTATTCAGTAGCAGCTAACTGTTGAATTACCAGTAGTAGGGCGCCCTTGGCGTAGTGGTAGAGTCGCAGATTTTTAACTCCTCTGACTCCTTAGCCTCTCACCGCGTGGGTTCGAGTCTTGTTCTGGGCGAAGGACTTAATGTGAGAAGGTCTTCCAGCTGACTTGCGGTGCACCGGTGATTCTACCTAGAAATTTGCCTAGGTTTTTCTCCACCAAAAAGCTGGACGTTGCTATACTGATCATAAATGCTTGCTGCAATATATACTGACCTACTAATTGGCCCCACGTGACCCAGTTATGAACTTATCCAAGATTTCATGCAGGTTAACATTCTAATCAAGTTTGGTGATGATTGGGCCATAAATGGGGCCTCTTGTGTAATCACAAGCTTTTTCTATGATTTGACCTAGTGACCTATTTTTAGAACCAAAGTGACCCAATAATGAACTAATCTAGGATTGCATGCGAAAAAAACATTCTGACTAAGTTTGGTGAAGATTGTGCTATAAATGTGGTCTCTAGTGTGTTCACAGGCTTTTTCTAAAATTGGCCCTAGTGACCTACTTTTGAGCCCATGTGATCCAGTTACGAACCCATCGAAGATTTCATGCAGACAAACATTCTTACCAAGTTTGATGAAGAGTGGCCTATAAATGGGGCCTTTACTGTGTTCACAAGCTTTTTCTAAGATTTGACCTAGTGACCTACTTTTTGACCCCACGTGACCAAGTTACGAACTCATCCAAGATTTCATGCAGACAAACATTCTGACCAAGTTTGGTGAAGATTGGGCTATAAATGTGGTCTCTAGTATGTGTGCACAAGTTTTTCCTAAAATTTGATCTAGTGACCTACTTTTTGATCCCAGGTGACCCAATAATGAACTCATCCAAGATTTCATGCAGACTAACATTCTGACCAAGTTTGATAAAGATTGGATAAAAACTGTGGCCTGTAGCGTGTTCACAAGCTAAAATGTTGAAGACGGACGAAGCGGTATGACAAAAGCTCCCCTTGAGCACGTTGTGCTCAGGTGAGCTAAAAATCTGAAACATTAACTGCATAACTCTTTAATATTATTGTTTTGTTTGTTTGTTTTTGTTACATCGCCCCGACACAGTTATGGTCATATTGGCAACGTCGAATTAATTATTGGTGGAGGAAGACCCCAGACTTATATCTGGGTAGAACCACCGCAGGTTAGCTGGAAAACCTCCCCATATGAAAGTTCTCGCCCCGATCGGGACTCGAACCCACGCGGTGGGGGGCTGAGGAGTTTCAAGTCAGCGACTCTAACCGCTTGGCCACGGGTGCCCCCATTTAAGATATTTTATCAAATTTGACCATGGCCAATTTGTGCATTTGTTTTTGAATTTCTGTTTAGACGGGTCCTTAATGGCTCAGAGACTATTCAACCGCTCAACTATTCGATCCAACGACTATTCGACCCCTATTATTAAAAAGGTGCGACTATTCAACCCGTCATATCTAAGTTAGGTGCAGACTATAGCAGTAAGAACTGTCCAAATCATGATAATCTTTACAGAAGCGTATATATGTCACCCACTGTGCATCACAAGTGACGTCTCTGTCATCATACTGTGACCATGCAGCCATCAGTCTGTTACAGATGTAACAACCAGTTTTGCAATAACTCCTAGTATTGCAATAAAATTGTAACAGAGTTATTGCAAAACTGGTTGTACAGTGAAACAAGAACTGTAATAAGCCAATAATTGTAATAGATTTTAACTTATGCTGAATTTAGCCCCAAAATCACTAAGAAAACACGTGTTTGTAGGAACCAAAATAATTCAATCAAGTTTAATTTTTTGTCATAAAACAATTTTTTTGCGATATTTTCGCATAATGGAGGATAACAATATATCCAGATATGAAAACACTAGTGCGTACTCTTTGCTAAAAATGGTTCAAATTATATATTTACCACAGATGTAGTCATTATATGATATAAAAGCGAACTTATAAGTTTCCAGATTTGTAAAAAAAAAACATTGCAAAACTGGTTGCACAGTGAAACGAGAATTGCAACTAACCCAGAATTGCACACACAAAAACAAGCATTTATTTTTTAAATCAAACTTCGTCCGTGAGTCCCTAAGAAAATACTTTCTGGTACATACTTAAGCAAAATAATTCACTTATATCAAATTTATTTATTTTTGGTCAAACATCGAGCCACCATTTCACGATTTTTTCACGATTTTTCTAAGTCTTATTTCGCTACTGACTGAAACTGATAATTACAATAAACCCAATATTCTAATTTGTATGTCTTTGTAAATAATGGTTAATATGGCTTATTTAAAATATTCTTTGGCAAAGTTGTATAGAATTGTGCAATTATTTCAGTTCCCGACAGAAATACATTAAACAACATATAACTATATGGGATCGAATAGTTGCCTTATTTTTCAGCTCTGGTCGAATAGTCGCCTAAAAAAAAGGTAGGGGTCGAATAGTCGTGGGGTCGAATCGTCGCTTACCCGTCTATGTACTTCCGGTAAAGGCGTTGCGTCAACACACGGTCAAAATGACCTGTGTGAATGCACTCGGTGTGTTGTGGGTAAAGTAGTTCTTCAACATGGCTGTTATGAATACGGAAGTGATTGCTAAAATGAACAAAACAAGTACGAAGAGGAATACAACAGATTATTTTGGCATTTTTATACATTCTAATAGTTAAAATATGTTTCATGCAAACATTTTGAACTAAATTTTGAAAACGGCCCAGACTTTAACGTAGTGACGTCACACGCTATGTATAATGGACATATTACTGTTTAACGAAAGCGAAAGTAGCAAAACTTGCTCATCGTATTTTTTTTTTCCATTTATCTATAAATATCAAGACTTTAAAAGTTTCTGGACATAGAATAAGGCCTTAGAATATGGTTGTTTAGTCATATATCTCAATTCGATGAATATTATAATCGAACGTATTTCCTACGCGGAACTATTTTTTATGTAGGCACAAATCTCAACTTTTGGGTGAGTTACGAGTCGTAGTATAGAGATGACTTTAACGTAGTGACGTCACACGCTATGTATAGAATGCCGGTAAAGGTGGATCAGTCCATTATTGCGGTACTACTGAATACCGAAAGACACTTGTTTACCGAAAGATACCGAAAGAGACTTTGTTTTACCGAAATACACTTAATACAATGTACTTCAAGCATCATTTGTTGTTTTATTTAGTTAATATGTTGAGATATAAGTATATGGTATAAATGCCAAAGATTTGTTGTAATTGAATGTGTTTTTGAAATGTTGTAGTACGAAGTCATGTTAAGCTTTGCCTTGTTGTCTGCGTTGTTTCCCCTTTGAAAGCAAAAGCAAAATTTCGGTGAAATGGCATTATGTTTTATTGTCTATTATATTGAATTGTTTGTATTATTTAATTGTTTGATTGCAATCAGGGCGCATTGAATGCTTAACAATTATTTAATTAGTGATACAATTAACTAGTGATAAACTTTTCGTGTCTAATTGTAATTCGAGAGATACAAAGTGAATACTGTTTGTTATCACACTCCCAAGCGGACATGTATTACTCATGTGTCAACAAAATGTATAAATTCAATTCTGAATGTATATGTACCAACATTTAAACCTGTCGGCGGTCCTCAACATTTCAAACAAAATGTATGCCGTCTTTGGAGACAGTTATGTATCATGGCTGAATCGTTTTAACATGGGATGTCTACATAACTACAAAGTTTCTACAAAGTTTATAACTTCCATGGCAGATGTAAACTTTACGGTGTGTCAGGAATGTCTACAACCAGAAAGTTTGAGCCTGAATTCCAGAAAATGTTACAAGACAGACCTAGGTATGTGTTCAACTGCCTAATACTATGTTGGGCACATGCGCCGGAGAAAATACACCCATCGGTAGTACGTGATTCTAGTTGCGACACATCATAAAATATGTCAGAATTATTTGTTTTTATTTATTTATTTATTTGTTTATACGTTGGCGAAAGTGGCATTAACACTGCATGTTCAGTACAAGAGATACTTTCAAGACTGATCAGAATAGTACAAAGACTGAAGCAAAACCGTGTACAGAGGGTCTTTGTGGCATCGATTGTGGAACGCGGGTCCTTTCCTTAATTCACAGGATTAACCAGTGACCAGTACAATAAGATATGAAGAAGTGTCAATGCCAAACGGGAAGAGCATGTGAATGTTGAAAAGAAGCTGAAATATCCCAAACACTACAACAAGGACATGGTTCATTCAGGTTTTAATGGAGGAGGAATTAAAATTTTGAACTGCTTAATCAAATCTAGCTGTATGAAAACCTTATATACGCCTTGTAGTTTAGCAATTAAATAAAAATGAAATGAAACAGCTCTTTTGATTTTTTTTTTTCAAAATTCATAAGATCAAGCATGTTTTTACACCAATTATTTTAACCTGGGTAGCATTTTAAACTCTTCAGTAGTTTCATGCTTTAAAAAATTATCGCATGATCGGCAATTAATGCTTATTGTTCACGCAATAGACATAAAATAACACAACAATAGCACCTTTAATTACAAATCAATTTTATCACACTCGTACTTTAAATTGGTAAACAATTAGCTTATCAGAACTGATTCGATGTGCTAATTGCTTATGATTGAAGATTTGTAATATTTGAGACTTCTGAACTAAAGTAAACAAAGGGGGAAAAAAACAGTTTGGTGTGTTTGCGTTAAGCAAGTGTGATTTATTTAAAACTTAAGGGGGGGGATAAAACTATCAAAAGCTTATTTCTATTACAATGAATCCTTTGCAAAAAATTATACTTTTATTTCAACATATTTACTAAATAAAACAGCAGGTGTTTTCATTTCAATGTGTACTTCGGTAATCAGTCGTGTATTTATCATGTTTGTGTACTCCTCACGGCATTTGTAAAAATGTCTTATAACTATCAAAAGCTTATTTATATTATAATGAATCTTTGGCATTAATTTCATATTCTAATATTTCAACATATTTACTATATTAAACAACAAATTATGCTTTAATTTTAATGTTTTGAGTGTATTTCAGTAAGCAAAGTCTCTATCGGTTTTTGCTTTATTTTAATTTTACATGGTTTCATCTTTCTATGATACCAAAAGGTTAAGATTACATTCAAAATAGGAATTATGATGACATAATATAGTAACAGACTGTTAATAAAGCGAAAAAGTCCCTACCCCACATTCTTATTCCGGTCGGTATTTAGTGTAATCACCCCTATAAGAACGCACTTCCGGTCAAAATGAAACTAGTGTTCAGAACAACACGTGAGTGAGTATTGATGTAAACATTGTGGTGTCATATCAGTGTGTGGCATCTATCATTAAACGATTTCAGCTTCCTTATAACCACAATTTTAAATTGTTCATGAATGTTATTGTTCCATATTTGACATACAGTGCGCGTTTTGGCACAAGCATCTGAAATGTTCAGTTTGTTGATTAGATTACTAGATGCATATATCCTCGTGTGACATAAGTTCGACGTTTTAAGCATACTTATGGTCGGCATTTCTAAAAACACCTTAAAGTATAATGATGAACTACATCAACCTCTAGCTTTTAACCACTAAACAGAAAATATCTTTAAACTAGTGAAATATCGAGTAAGAGTTTTAACGGTTTACGGTCACATTGGTAAATGACCACTTCGGTCAATTAATCTTATACAGGGATTAGTCCGGTCCTTTCAGTAAAAAGGTAAACATTTAGTATAATACCTGATTGAGACGGAGAATTGGGTATGTCCACTTGTGAAAAGATTTTCACACCTCAGCCAGAGACAGATAATTAAATCATTTATTTATTGTTTCTTTGTTTCAGCTAGCATTTACGAGCAGAGACTGGTCAACTAGAAAATACTAACATCCGGGACCCATCTCCACAACTGGCTTTAAACAGTGTATGCACGCCTTGCTCATGGTGATTTGTTGTACCATTTTTCTTCCTTTGATACTTACATACCTATTTTAAATGCAGACAGCTAAATTTAAGTTTAATTTTAATTTAAAGTCATCATTCTTAGTATTATTGTTTGGCTAAACAAACTGCTACATCTTTACTTGATTGACTTGATTAACACATTGGCATTTTTAATTACTGATGCTTGTTTGGCAGTTGCTAAGAATAAGTTGGCTGTGGTTTGGTTATGGGTGTTAAAACCATAATTAGTGCCATTTGATAAAGACGCACCAAACAACATCACAGAAACACACAAAAATCTGCCGCCAGTTTACAATGGCAATGAAATAAAAACAATACGAAAACACCATTCAGTCTTTTTATTATGATACAATTAATCATTTATTAGACAAACAAAAAAACAACAGAATACAATATGAAATTAAAATGACCTTATTCAAATACAAAAAAAACTATACAGAATAACTAATATCTATACTTATAAACATTTTTAATGACCATAAGAAATATATGAAAAGAATTAGATAAAACGCGCAATAAAAGCATAAATATTTGTTCACTGTAAGGCTAAAAAGCATATATATTTGTTCAGTATAAGGCTATATATAAAATATGGCCAGTTTGACTGCTTTCCCTGGGCAGTGTGGTCGGATTGACTATTTTTGTGGCCGGGTTGACTTGTGGCTGAATTTGTTTGTGGCCAGATTGACTTGCCCCCATAAATATGTATAGAGAGAGGGGCTGTTTCTCATACTGGTTAACTGATGACATTTAAAAAAAAAACTTGTACAAATCACATACCACATTTCTTGTTTGGCACCGTCTGAAGAGTGGGCCTCTTATGGAATGTATATTTTATGAGAACGATCGTGTAGCAGGTACTGTAATAACAGGAAACCACAGAGGTTCTGTGAACCCTTTTTCAGAGAAAAGAGCAGTTTTCCACTTTTAATAATGTAGCTTTCAACAATAAAAAGTGCATTGCACTTACAAGAAAAGGAAGCGGCCATTAAAAGAATTCACTGCTGTTTGGTGAGGCCTTGTTTAACAAAAGTAACCTTTACAATCTTAACAATGCAGCTTGTTATTGAAGATGTTACAGACAACAAGAAAGAAAGCAAATTAGCAGACAGTTCCCATCAGAGTGACAGTTTATTACTCTCACATATTTATGTAGCAAATCATCAGTTTAAGAGTGTTTTATAGTTCCCAGGATAATCATCTTCATGTTTAAAATGCATGCTCTCTGCAGAGACTTGGATGTCTCACATCCATGCTCATTTTTATCATTTTTTGGTGACAGTGGTGTGTCTAGGCCCATTTTGAGCTGCCTATCTACAACTTAATTAGTAAATCTGTTGTACATTCCAATGCAATATGTTGGTGTACATTTTAATGCAATATGATGGTGTACATTTTAATGCAATATTATGGTGTACATTCTAATGCAATATGGTGTACATTTTAATGCAATATGATGGTGTACATTTTAATGCAATATGGTGGTGTACATTTTAATGCCATATAATGGTTTATTTTCGTTTCATCAACAACTTCACTGAAAGGCTCTCCATCTTTACATAACTGTTGTTAAAAATATATACAAACATATACTAACAGTCGCACTATAGTTCATATTCATGGACATACAGGATACAGATATGCATGATAAACACACTATCTACAACATGTTAAAACTCTGTTGACTTTGATGCAATAACCATTGTACTAATTTATATAAATGACTTTCATAAAGTATGTCCATGGCAGCATAATTGTTGATAATAAATAAATATTGATAGCTACACTAGAGTTTGGCAATATTATTATTTTTAATTATTCAAACCAATTTAATGAAAGTATACCCATCTTTACAGAATGGTTGTGTATACATATATCAATATATATATATATATATATATATATATATATATATATATATATATATATATATATATATATATATATACATATATATATATATATATATATATATATATATATATATATATATATATATCACCCCAGAATTCACATCCATGGACATATGGGAGTATGTATAATTGTATATGAACATTTAATTGTTTATATACAATATATATATCTGATATATATCGGATCGAACGTCTCTGTATCGGACAAAAATATTGATCATGAATAAATTAAGATACTGTGCATCTTTTTCTTAAAATATTTTGTGTAACTAGATGGACGTTTGAAATATGCAGGTAAAGAAAAAATTATTTAATTCTGCTTTCTTTTTCTGATAGCCAGAAGTTGTGAAACGACCGGATACATTCGGTTAGAGTCGTCTGTATTATTGACACCGAGATGTAAGGCATCCTTGTTTGAGCAGTTGATCATTCAAAACAGAATTTTCAAATTCATGCAGATATTTATATCATTAGGAAGTTAAATTAGTAAACAATATAGTCTAGCTTTGGGTAAAGCTATTTAGTCATCAAAATGGTGGTTAATGAAAAAATTTAATCTCTGTGTAAAGAAATACTGGTGAAGTAGGATAATGTGTATTGGAAAAAGACATTCATCATAGGTTTTGGCAGACATTTCTTCAGAAATAAACTATTACATACCACATCAGTAGTATTTCAACATGATTTAACTACAGGGAACAAAAAAGTACCATGATACCATGATTTTTCTTTAAATGTTTAAGAAAACAGCCTCCTTATATATCCTGTGGATATACTGCGTAAACCACTCTGGTTGGATGCTAAATTTACATCAGTGACGTTTTATTTCAGATTTTACCTCGTTGTGGCAATCCCCAAAGTTACAAAAGGTTAACCCCAGTAAGATAACCCCATAATCAGTAAGCCCTTGTTAAATGCACTCAAGAAATTCACATGGACTAAATGCAGAATGTCTTTATTATTGTATAATGTTTGATTTAACTTCAAATACCAAAATTTATTATCCATAAAAAATATTATGGTATTATTTATGTTTTTTTTTTTAATTGTATGCTCCTTTAAATGAAACTAATTGTTCTGTAAGAAAATAGTTATACATGTATATTTGTAAGAATACCATTTTCTCAAGTACAAGTTTAAAACATTGTTTTTATTTATTTATTTCATTTATCTGTTCTTGCAAATTCAGAAAAATTAGCAACCCAACATGTTACAAAGAGAGTCATTGTGTTGGGCATTCCTAATTGATTAATTATCATAATGCTAGGTTTAATTCTTAACTTCCAATGCTGATAGTCAAACTCAAGGTTAATTGATGTGACTGTATGATCCAAGTATTCAGTAGCAGCTAACTGTTGAATTACCATTAGTAGGGCACCCTTAGCGTAGTGGTAGTCGCAGATTTTAACTCCTCTGACTCCTTAGCCTCTCACCGCGTGGGTTCAAGTCTTGTTCTGGGCGAAGGACTAAATGTGAGAAGGTCTTCCAGCTGAATTGCGTTGTGCCGGTGGTTCTACCCAGAAATTTGTCTAGGTTTTTCTCCACCTAAAAGCTGGACATTGCTATACTGATCATAAATGGTCACTGCAATATATTTCAAAAACAAAACAAATCATCAATAACCAGTATTCAGCACAGTGAAGGTTAAAATTGTGTTTATATTTATGGTTTTCCACTTTTCCCAAATTTTAGAAATTACCTCGCTTTTTTCTTAATTCAAAAGGTACAGGTGGTACCAGCAAATCAATAAAATAATCACTGAGTGCATACACCTGGGCATACACCTGGGCATACACCTGGGCAATCCCCAGGCTTTTATTTATATTTTTATTTTTTATCAGATATGCAAAGTCTTATAAGTCCCTGTTGTTTCATTTAGTAAAACCTAAATTTATGTCATGTCCCTCTGCTGTCAAAAATCCTAAAATTTGTTGAGAAGAAATATATTACTAGTCAACAGTTTATCAGTCCTTATTAAGGAATTAAGTTTAAGTGTCTTATAACATTAACAAAGAAAGCAAAGTTTTTATCAGTCACATTAAACCAACTGTATATTAAACATATATTTACAGGGCTGTAGTCTATAATACTGAAGGAAAGTCGACATCACATCAATTCCAACAACATTAATGGAACTGCAGATTTTCTGTAGTCTGTTCTGTGTCTAGCCCAATTTTGCTGGCCTTTGTCTGTTTCTAGTCCAATTTCCTGGCCCTAGTCTGTTCTGTGTCTAGCCCAATTTCCTGGCCTTTGTTTCTAGTCCAATTTCCTGGCCCTAGTCTGTTCTGTGTCTAGCCAAATTTCCTGGCCTTTGTCTGTTTCTAGTCCAATTTCCTGGCCTTTGTCTGTTTCTAGTCCAATTTCCTGGCCTTTGTTTCTGGTCAAATTTCCTGACCTTTGTTTCTAGCCCAATTTTCTGTCCTTTGTTTCTAGTCCAATTTCCTGGCCCTAGTCTGTTCTGTGTCTAGCCAAATTTCCTGGCCTTTGTCTGTTTCTAGTCCAATTTCCTGGCCTTTGTCTGTTTCTAGTCCAATTTCCTGGCCTTTGTTTCTGGTCAAATTTCCTGACCTTTGTTTCTAGCCCAATTTTCTGGCCTTTGTTTCTAGTCCGATTTCCTGGCCCTTGTTTCTAGTCCGATTTCCTGGCCATAGTCTGTTTTTAGTGAGACTTGAAAGTTAAACCAGCATTGGACTCAGACCTATAAACTTCGGTAAAGATCAAAGTTTGTCAAATGTTTGGTATATTGTCTGGTTTTATTCCTTACAAAAACATATTTGACTTGACAGTTTTGCACTTTTGGCTTTATTTAACAAATTTTAATTTTAACCTGATTATTCACAATTTACGTTAAACTGCTCTTTTGTGCCATATGACCTGTCAAATGTCCATGTGCCATAAAACTCAAAATTCAAATTACACTTTTGGTTTTTAGAGATGTTTATCTTGCATCAAATTACATAAACACAGCCAAACATGGTGCTATGATGTAAAGAAGTCTTGCAGCTAAACATTAAAATTTTACAAAAATTTTATCATTACAACTTTTTATGAAAATTGGCACCAACTTTGCTTCACCATTTTGTCAAACTGGCTGCAATAGCTAAAGCGGTAGAGCATCGGCTTGTGGATCGGGAGGTCGCCCGGTTCAAACCCCGGCCCGGTCAAACCAAAGACTTTAAAGTTGGTAGTAGTGGCTTCCCTCCTAATGCTCGGGGCTAAGGGGACAGCATTGCACCTGACTCGTCAGTGTCAGTATAATGGACCGGCCGGGTTCAGTTTTGGGCACCTTATAAGTGCCCCTGTGCTATAATGATAGAAATGTCGCTGCACAGTATCGGCAAAAATGCCAGCAAATCCCATCCCATCCCATTTGGTCTAGAGGGTGGTAATCCATTATCTAGTGGTTCGGCGCTGAATGCCGGTATAAGGGTTGAACCCCAGGGACAGACCTACCATGAGACACTTATCTTGGACCAGACTACCTGCTACTTATTACTTTCTGTACAATTATTTTTCAGATGTTTGAGAGAGAGAAAAGTGGGGTCCAAACTGTTGGATATCACTGTAGACAATTTTGTTACTGACTTGATTCTTATCAGACTTATTGTCCATTCTTTACAGATTATTTAACTAAGGAATAGAATACACTTAATTAGGAAAAGTCTGCAAAAAAGCTGGAGATGGAGGGACAGAAGAAGATGTCTGCATTTCAAATGAAGAAATTATATTCAGCAATGTCAGAAACAGCAGAAGACAACTTATCAGAGCAGTCTAGAAGGTCAAGGACAAGATCCAAAAGTCTTGAGAAGATTGAGAAAAAAGCAAAGAAAAATGATAAAATTGACACAACCTCAAAAAGCCTGAATACTCATGCGACCAGATCCAAAAGTCATGAAGATGTTAAAGGAGTAGATTCTCCTAAACTAGCAGTATCTACAGGTGTATCACCAAAATCACACAGAGGTAAAAGGAAAAGTTCAGTTGTTAAATCACCCAAAGGAAGCATACCTGTAAGTGACAATAATGATAAAGTTGAAGTAAATATGCTTGATAATGAAACAAATGCCAGTGTCGAAACAGGACAGATTCAAGATGGTGAACAGAGATCTGTGAAAAAGAAGAGAAAGTCTCGATCAAGGACAAATGACCCAAAGGCAAATGAAGAGATGGAAATTCAGGAAGGAACAGAAGAGAGCAGGGTCTTACCAGATAAGCAAAACACTTTGCATGTTTTAACCAAAACAGATTTAAAAAGAACATCAGTTGCTACAGTCGATGATAAAACAGAGAAGACTGAGGACTCAATAACTTCTCTATTGGAATGGTAATTTCTTTACACTGGCCTTACTTTTAATATTTAACTTGAGCTCCATGTATGTAAACCATCATTTTGATAAAAATGGATGAGTTCAGAAAACTGGTAGGAGTCAAAGAGGTGTACATTTTTTTAACTTGTATCATCATTATTTAATTGATAAACCAATGTTTTTAAAACATTTGTATTTATTTTATAATAGGCAATAGTTAGCAATACTTGATTGTACAATATTTATATATGATAATAATTGTATACTGTCATTAAGGTAGAGTTAATCAAGTCATTTATCATTATTCCTCTTTGTTTACCTAGAAGTCTTTCTAGGCAGATATATGAATGAGTCAAATAGCTGATTATGTCGTCTTAAGTTAATCTTATTGTAAAATGTTGTTAAAACTTTCATGCGCATGGTTCCACCTACTAATGAGATATTTGTCTAGCAAATTCTCCCCTAAAAATGATGATTTTAAATTGTTATGCTGCAATCATGTTTTCATGAAAACAGATTAAAATGTTTAATCATATTGATAATTGGTCAATTTATAGTTTAATATAATATTTCAGCCCATTTGTCTCTAAGACTCCATTGAGTGTAATAGTTGCCGTCAGTCATCCATCAACTTACACCATAAAGGGCTGTGCTGGGATGCGAGTATTAGTGGGTGCGGTGACCATTCTAGGCTGCACTTTTACCCAGAAGACATCTTGGCATGATGTTTATTCTCCAGGCTGTAGCAGTTTGTTGACAATGAGCACCACAAACGGTGACAACGATGTTGATGAGGCGCTGAGACAAATAAATGAAAATTGTCCTTCGTTCATGGAGTCGGAAAGATTATGCTCGTCACTCAAAACTGCTGAATCATTCTGTATTATTGAGTTCCAGAAGCTTTTTTCATCATCATGTAATCTTGTGACGAGTTTTTCTATTTTCTCCAATTTGTTGAAACCATTTGAGGACAGCTCACAGCTTAACAAGAAGCTGTCACCATTAGGTATAAGCCTTGTGAAACAGTGTGACCATTCAACAGTCCAGGTATCTTCTGAGTTGCAGACAACCTTGGATGAAGTATCAGCAGATATAGTGGGTGGGAACACAGGTATTGGTATATTTCCTCTCAAACTTTTCTCTTGTTTTTTATGTTTTTTATGTTACACTATGAATACCACTATTACTCGTAGTTTGTTTTCACATAAAGCCGCTATAGTCTTGCATGTTAGAAACAAAACATCAAGTCATATTCAAGTACTATACTAACAACTTATTAGTCATAACCCTTAATCCTATAGAAATCTGAGAGTCTATTTTAATTTATGTTTAATTTATTTTTTTTCTTCACGATTTTGTTTGTATTGAGCTCAGAATATAGAGAGTTAAACTCTTACTTAAGCTAAGGTACCGAACACATCAGTCCAAGTACTTGTTTTTTCTTCATGCAATATAAATTAAAATTACCATGTGGTTGTACTGTACATGCTTATCTAGCTGGAATAAAAAACTTTTCATTTGAAAATTTCTTTTCATAGCTGCTATATTTATAATTACTAAATTCTGTTGCAGAAGTCCCAGTTGTTATGTTGTGTGGAGGGAAGGACTCTGGAAAGTCAACGACATGTCGTCTGCTCATTAACACTTTACTCAACAGGTCTGTATTATCCTCACACCATGACAACATAAGAAAACTACTCTCTTGACAACTACTTTCCAGTCAGTATGCTCAACTCATAAGGTTAAAGCACACTAAGTTTGGTATGTTTAGTTCATCATTTAACAAGCAATCTTCTGCTCCTATATTTTTGGTGGTAGCTTGACAGGATTGAATATCTGATGTGATATTACCCTATCACATTATCATCTCACCTGTCACATTATTGCCTTATACTGACACTTTATTCTCACACCCTATCACATTATCATCTCACCTGTCACATTATTGCCTTATACTGACACTTTATTCTCACACCCTATCACATTATCATCTCACCTGTCCCTATATTGCCATATACTGACACTATTCTCACACCCTATCAAATTATCATCTCACCTGTCACTATATTGCCATATACTGACACTTTATTTTCACACCCTATCACATCATCATCACACCTGTCACTATATTGCCATATACTGACACTATTCTCACACCCTATCACATCATCATCACACCTGTCCCTATGTTGCCATATACTGACACTATTCTCACACCCTATCACATCATCATCACACCTGTCACTATATTGCCATATACTGACACTTTATTTTCACACCCTATCACATCATCATCACACCTGTCACTATATTGCCATATACTGACACTATTCTCACACCCTATCACATCATCATCACACCTGTCCCTATGTTGCCATATACTGACACTATTCTCACACCCTATCACATCATCATCACACCTGTCACATTATTGCCATATACTGACACTATTCTCACACCCTATCACATCATCATCACACCTGTCACATTATTGCCATATACTGACACTATTCTCACACCCTATCACATTATCATCTCACCTGTCACTATATTGCCATATACTGACACTATTCTCACACCCTATCACATTATCATTACACCTGTCACATTATTGCCATATACTGACACTTTATTCTCACACCCTATCACATTATCATCACACCTGTCCCTATATTGCCATATACTGACACTTTATTCTCATACCCTATCACATCATCATCGCACCTGTCACTATATTGCCATATACTGACACTTTATTCTCACACCCTATCACATCATCATCTCACCTGTCCCTATATTGCCATATACTGACACTATTCTCACACCCTATCACATTATCATCACACCTGTCCCTATATTGCCATATACTGACACTATTCTCATACCCTATCACATTATCATCTCACCTGTCACTATATTGCCATATACTGACACTATTCTCATACCCTATCACATTATCATCTCACCTGTCCCTATATTGCCATATACTGACACTTTATTCTCATACCCTATCACATCATCACACCTGTCACTATATTGCCATATACTGACACTTTATTTTCACACCCTATCACATCATCACACCTGTCACTATATTGCCATATACTGACACTTTATTCTCACACCCTATCACATCATCATCACACCTGTCACATTATTGCCATATACTGACACTATTCTCATACCCTATCACATCATCATCGCACCTGTCCCTATATTGCCATATACTGACACTTTATTCTCATACCCTATCACATCATCATCACACCTGTCCCTATTTTGCCATATACTGACACTTTATTCTCATACCCTACCACATTATCATCTCACCTGTCCCTATATTGCCATATACTGACACTATTCTCATACCCTATCACATTATCATCTCACCTGTCCCTATATTGCCATATACTGACACTATTCTCATACCCTATCACATCATCATCTCACCTGTCCCTATATTGCCATATACTGACACTATTCTCATACCCTATCACATTATCATCTCACCTGTCCCTATATTGCCATATACTGACACTATTCTCATACCCTATCACATTATCATCTCACCTGTCCCTATATTGCCATATACTGACACTATTCTCATACCCTATCACATTATCATCTCACCTGTCCCTATATTGCCATATACTGACACTATTCTCATACCCTATCACATCATCATCTCACCTGTCCCTATATTGCCATATACTGACACTATTCTCATACCCTATCACATCATCATCTCACCTGTCCCTATATTGCCATATACTGACACTTTATTTTCACACCCTATCACATCATCACACCTGTCACTATATTGCCATATACTGACACTTTATTCTCACACCCTATCACATCATCATCACACCTGTCACATTATTGCCATATACTGACACTATTCTCATACCCTATCACATCATCATCGCACCTGTCCCTATATTGCCATATACTGACACTTTATTCTCATACCCTATCACATCATCATCACACCTGTCCCTATATTGCCATATACTGACACTTTATTCTCATACCCTATCACATTATCATCTCACCTGTCCCTATATTGCCATATACTGACACTATTCTCACACCCTATCACATCATCATCACACCTGTCCCTATATTGCCATATACTGACACTTTATTCTCACACCCTATCACATTATCATCTCACCTGTCCCTATATTGCCATATACTGACACTATTCTCACACCCTATCACATTATCGTCACACCTGTCACTATATTGCCATATACTGACACTATTCTCACACCCTATCAAATTATCATCTCACCTGTCACATTATTGCCATATACTGACACTATTCTCATACCCTATCACATTATCATCTCACCTGTCCCTATATTGCCATATACTGACACTATTCTCACACCCTATCACATTATCGTCACACCTGTCACTATATTGCCATATACTGACACTATTCTCACACCCTATCAAATTATCATCTCACCTGTCCCTATATTGCCATATACTGACACTATTCTCACACCCTATCACATTATCGTCACACCTGTCACTATATTGCCATATACTGACACTATTCTCACACCCTATCAAATTATCATCTCACCTGTCACATTATTGCCATATACTGACACTTTATTCTCATACTCTATCACATTATCATCTCACCTGTCACTATGTTGCCATATACTGACACTTTATTCTCATACTCTATCACATCATCATACCTGTCACTATATTGCCATATACTGACACTTTATTCTCATACCCTATCACATTATCATCTCACCTCTCCCTATATTGCCATATACTGACACTTTATTCTCATACCCTATCACATTATCATCTCACCTCTCCCTATATTGCCATATACTGACACTTTATTCTCATACCCTATCACATTATCATCTCACCTCTCCCTATATTGCCATATACTGACACTTTATTCTCATACCCTATCACATCATCATCACACCTGTCCCTATATTGCCATATACTGACACTTTATTCTCATACCCTATTCCATCATCATCACACCTGTCCCTATATTGCCATATACTGACACTATTCTCACACCCTATCACATTATCATCACACCTGTCACATTATTGCCATATACTGACACTATTCTCACACCCTATCACATTATCATCACACCTGTCCCTATGTTGCCATATACTGACACTTTATTTTCATATCCTATCACATCATCATCACACCTGTCACTATATTGCCATATACTGACACTTTATTCTCACACCCTATCACATTATCATCACACCTGTCACATTATTGCCATATACTGACACTTTATTCTCACACCCTATCACATCATCATCACACCTGTCACTATATTGCCATATACTGACACTTTATTCTCACACCCTATCACATCATCACACCTGTCACTTTATTGCCATATACTGACACTTTATTCTCACACCCTATCACATCATCATCACACCTGTCACATTATTGCCATATACTGACACTATTCTCACACCCTATCACATTATCATCACACCTGTCCCTATGTTGCCATATACTGACACTATTCTCACACCCTATCACATTATCATCTCACCTGTCACTATATTGCCATATACTGACACTTTATTCTCACACCCTATCTCATCATCATCACACCTGTCACTATATTGCCATATACTGACACTTTATTCTCACACCCTATCACATCATCATCACGCCTGTCCCTATATTGCCATATACTGACACTATTCTCACACCCTATCACATTATCATCACACCTGTCACTATATTGCCATATACTGACACTTTATTCTCACACCCTATCACATTATCATCACACCTGTCACATTATTGCCATATACTGACACTATTCTCACACCCTATCGAATCATCATCACACCTGTCACTATATTGCCATATACTGACACTTTATTCTCTCAACCTATCACATTATCATCATACCTCATCCCATTATCATCACACCCTGTCATATATTCATCTCACCCTGTCACATTATCCCCTATTACAGGTACGTAATGCCCCCAGTTCGATCCTTGGTCGTGACATGCCAAAGTTGTTAAAAATGGTAGTGGTATAGCTCTCTTGCTAATGCTGAAACAAATACAAGGGTAGTTCCATGACTGGTTGGCCTGGTGTCAGGATAATGTGATAATGTGACTGGGTGTGGTATCATGCCACAGTGAAGGTAGCACTATATCTGCGAGTGTATATCAAAATCCCCTTGATCATAATCCCCTTGGTTGAAAAATGACATAGTGATCGAAATCCCCTCAACAGAAATGACAGGGTGTTCATAATCCCCTTGATGGATAGTCAAAATCCCCTTGGCAAAAATGATGGGGTGGTCAAAATCCCCTCAACTTGTGAAAAACAACCCCCTTTACTCAATATTCTTTTTCCTTTGATCTTTTGTCACTCCAGCTAAACTATTGTGTTACATAAAGAAATGTTGCAAACAGCAGTTACATTGAGTAGAGTATGGAGTATACTTTAGCAATAAAATATTTGGAGACCGTGATTGTATTGATTAGGGGGAGCTGATTAGGGGATCAATGTGTCTGCTTTTGTAGACTTTTGCGATGGAGACAATAAAGATCTTTCTAATACATAATTGGTCTGGGTAAGATGTATTTTAAAAAGGATTTCATTTCCTGGTTCCTTCATAATAAAGTTTGAACATAAAAATAAAGTTGACCTCATGTTGGTGCAAACATGTTGTTTTTCATTCAGCATAAAATATACATTTGTACTTCAATATTTGTCTATTTTTTTAACCAATGAATTTAAGAAAACATGGTACGAATATATCATTTTTTAAATCTCAAATTTCTTTATAATACTCCAATGTTGTCATTTTCATGTTAATATAAAGCTCACTGATGTAATTTTCAGACAGAAACATGCCTATAGAAACATAGGCTTAAAACCAGACATAATATTTCACTCTTATTTATTTTCTGACAGCACATTTTACATATGTTAGCACATTCACAGAATTTACTTAGCACCGACATTATTTTATTCTGATAATCTGTCCCAGAGCACCCAAGAAGTCTTCAAGGGATTTAATGCCACTTGCGTACTGTGAGCACAAAACTTTCAGTCTCTGCTGGTGAGCTTTAGTGGCCTTCTTCACTCGTTTCTGTAGAAGTTCACCACGATTACATCTCAGAATTTCAGCTGCCACCATTTTTGCATCCTTTTCAACACATTTCACAACTGTCCAAAGTGAAGGATTTGAATGTCCAACAAGGTGCTTAAACCCATTGTTCCAAGATTCACACTGGTTATTTGTTCTGTCCAGGTCAGTCATTGTGGCACTGTGCACATTCCAAATTGGTGGAGGAAATCTTGGAGAGGAGCGTCGGAACCTCATATTTCCATTAGCAGTGATGACTGCGCGAAAGGATCCATTTACATAGTTGGAGTCAAAATACTCAACCAGACACTGTAGATGATCTGGGGCCTGTTCACGTAGTAACGTCAAGCCTTCTTGCACATCGCTGCATGGAAGAAACGCCAGACCGTCAAGCTTTCCGCAGAAAGATTTCACATCATCATCATTGTTGTAGTCAGACTGAAGACCCTCTGCTTGCACCCTTCTCCAAGTAGCTTGAGTTAGATGGTAAAAACATCCCTAGATGGTGTAAAAAAAAGGTTTTAATATGCTGTTTAAATAGTCTTTTACATATTATAAAACAATTAAACAAGAATATGAATTATATAAAGTTAGTTAAAGGCTTGTATAATAATATTATTACCTGGATATGAATGTTGCTGGCCAATACAGTTCCCACAGCATTGTGTATAGCTATCTCATAGTCTGCCATAATGTGCTCTGGGTTAGGTCGGATACCTCGCTGCAGACAGGCATCTAGTAGGGCAGTCAGCATTTCTTCATACACCAGCTGTTGCTTTGACGGAAGGAGTGCGTAGACAACTGAGACACAGGATTCACCTAAAGGTACACGGATGACAAAAAGTTGTTGGAACTGAGAGGGCGCTGTAGAGTGGGTGCCATCCATAAACCATCTGGATGCACTATCTAGGAGGCGAAGACCGTCATTAGTGGCGAAGATGAGAATACGGTTGTCTGGAGACTCGTTGTCGTAGATGACATTACTTGCAAACTCAACAGGGAAAGGAACAGGAACATCTCTGATTGTTGATGGGTTCTTAGGTGCTGTTCCTCTCTTGGCGCGTCTCACAGTTTGCTTCAAACTCTTGACGGAACTGGCAGCAATAACCTGAAGTAAAAATAAAGCAACAGTTTTCATGCACTCAATTCATTTATTTCATTTTCCTATTTCACAGTTGTTTGTCTGGCCTTTGTGTCTGTACATTCTGGGCATTTAACATATTCATCAGTATTGTCATTATATCATTAATATCATCATTAAAAGTAATCTTACTAATATAAATTTCCAAAGTGGTTTATTTCATGAGAAGGCCCATGTGCATTTTACAGGGCATGTTGAAATTTAAAAAAGAACAATTTTAAAATTTACAGGATTTCTATGAATCTTATTTATTAACTCACCTCTGTAGGCTGCAGTGATAATTTATCTGTTACTATCTGTCCGGGTTTACCACGGTTAGCTTCAGCAGATGCTTTTATCTCACTGCGGACTTTAAGTGCCTGCATTGCAAATTTGTCAGGAGCATGACTGTGCGCGGTTTCAGATTTGACAGAAGACACCTAGAAATAGAACATAAAGTTAGCATGCTGAAATTAATAATTACCTATTATAATTAAGATTTATGCATACTTTTATTATGATGTGCTTTATGTCTCCATTAATATTTTCATGTAATCTCTTTTGCTTTACATAAAAAGAGTGCTATACAAAGGTTAAAAAAAATAATAAGACGAAAAAAATTAATTCAGGCATAACTTGCACAATTGATACATATTAGTTTATCTCATGTTCAGTTCCTCATCTTCAAATTTTGTTTCCAAAATAATATTCTAACAATGACCTCAATTATAACTGAGCTACACTCAAATAAAATATAAATCAGTATTCAAATTTAAATGTACCAAATGATTATTATTGATTATATACTTACATGTAAATCAGTAGTCAGTGCACCTTTACAGTTCAGACCAATTCTCTGAGAGCATTCCCACCGCATTGAGGACTTATTTTCATTTTTCTTTGTGTAGGCATAACCTTCATACAGAAGCTTACGAGAACCTTTGTTACTTGTAATGAATTCCATTTTGGGTATTCATGTCTATTGCAGAGAGCCATCATATTATATACCCAACAAAATAACAGTTTGCAGTTAAGTAAAACAAAGATGAAGTAATTTTAGATAGCAAACTGCAATTAATAGCCTCATTTTAAGTTATTATCTGGAAAGATCTAAAGCTAGTGTGCAACAAATTTGCCTTTAAAGGTGTTTATCATTGCAAAGATTAATTGATTGTTTGTTACATATAACTATAATTGCAATGATTAATTATAATCAACTATCATTTATTTGTTTGTATTTTACAATTTTCTCAGCAATAATAACATCAATAAAGGGTGTCATTATTAACTGGCTGTGACAAACATACACCTTTTAATTGTTTGTATGCTTTTCTCTTTTTTTCAGCAATTCTTGAAGCAGTTGGTTCTTAAATTCATTGAACTAAAAAGAAAAATAAGAAAAAAATCTTAAGAAATTTCCCAACCATTTCACATTATTTGAGGGGATTTTGACTACCCACTGAGGGGATTATGACCACCCCTTTATTTTTGCCAAGGGGATTATGATAACCCTGTCATTTCTGTTGAGGGGATTTCGATCACTATGTCGTTTATCAACCAAGGGGATTATGATCAAGGGGATTTTGAGCGTCCCCCGTACACTGTCTCCAGATAACTGAAATACTGTTGGTGGCACGATAACAAGTAAACAAACATGTTATCTTCACACTCCATCACATTATCATCGCACCCAATACATTATCACACTAGGGCTCGAATTTAAGCCCAGATACTCACTAAATGCGAGTCAGTTTTGCCAATAGCAACCTCCAAATACCCTAAATATTGTGAGTCCTAAATTGAACAACAAAATGTTAGAATGACCACATTAATCTTTTATAATGTTGCTCGGACGCTTTATAATGCAATAAACTGGTAAGCTGTTAAGTTTTAATGATTCGGATTGGCAGTACTGACTTTGCTGACATAGTGTGCACTTTGAAGACACAGTGCTTGCAAAACATAAAAAGCGACAGAAAACATGGTCACTGCATCCCTTAAAACTGTAAAAAGAGTAGAGATACAATGTTAGGACTTAATATTTACCTGGAATACCCAGTCAACACCTTGAATATTGTAAGCAATATAACATACAAAGTTTGTAAGTTACTCCATCTGGGATGTCATCAAATATAAATATTTTTGCACAGGTGGTGTGATCTTAAATTGAATCCACTACACATTGTTAGTCAATAGGTTTTAAACACCAATAGAAAAATTTCACGGACTCGATCTGTATGCCATTCATAAACTTTTCATAAAACTTTAGCTTATCCAGGACCCTATTTATTAACTAGTTTCCTTCCTGAAACCACTGAAGCACACTGATAATCCACACTAGGCAGTCATTTTAAGATTAAGTTAGACCTGAGACATGTACACAAATCATGCACATCGCCACCCATCATTATAATGGTCTATGTAAATAATTTACCATTTCATCAATTACCATTGTTCTAATGATATAATGGTTAAATGGCAGTTGTTCTGATGATTACATTATTAATCATTATTTTTTCTTGTTTATTAAAGTGTTTACTTAAATTACTGACATCAATTACTTTTTTTTCTTATTA
This sequence comes from Sinonovacula constricta, assembly GCA_007844125.1. Classification (NCBI taxonomy): domain Eukaryota; kingdom Metazoa; phylum Mollusca; class Bivalvia; order Cardiida; family Solecurtidae; genus Sinonovacula; species Sinonovacula constricta. Next base: position 17,100,890 of record CM017561.1, read on the forward strand.
AGCATTAGCATGTTATATAATTCAATACTTTTTAATTTAAAAAGAAAAGTAATTCTAGAAATTGCGATTGGAAAATATTTGCAAAAAATTACAAGTGGAATAAAATGCTCAAATTTGAGCCCGAACCACCTGTCAGAATATTATCACACCCCATCACATTATCTTCACCTCTGTTGCATCCTTACATCTAGCACATTATCCTCACAACCTGTCAAATTATCATCACACCCTGTCCCATTATCATTGCTACAACCAGGACGCCAAGCCATGTGACAGGGGGCTGAAGAGTAAAGGCAGTTATAAGTAACATCTCTCTTTCCACATTGCCTCCGCTGCCCAAATTATTTATTGACACATTTGGAAACTTTTAGCAAAAATCTTAAGCTGCATACACCTGTATCAGTTGTATCTTTTCTGTACATGCAACATAGTTCATCAGATCACTTAATGATTTTGACTGGACTCATTACTTTACATTGATTACATACAGTTGTGTAAATATATTTCAGTCTTGGGAGTGTGTACTTTCTGGAATGTGATGTAGGTCAAGCAGAGTTCACCCCGGCAGGAGTTGTCTCCCTATTGGAAATATCACAGCCTGTCTTTGGTAAGGGAAACAAACTTGTTAAATTGTTTTATTATTGAATAATTTGTATTTTTTGAGGACCATTTTTTAATTCTGTCCTTTTTCAATCATGTAGCAAACTTAGCAATTTTAGACCAATGATTAGTTTTAGGTTTTGACGTGGAATAGTAGTTCATGAATGGCTTCAAACCTTTCTGGTGTTCTAAATGTAAGGCAGCATTCTAAATACTGTCTGTCTATTTAATCCATATTGTATTTGACTGCTTCACTTGTCCCAGTTTCTAGGGTAGGCAGCAGTGGGCTAGAATGGCCTTCACCTGCTCTCCATGTAACTCAGTTTCACGGATCAGTGCTAGACAAATTGCACACTTTCAGTTCACACCTTCTGACCATGTTTTTCTTTGTCTACTGAGACCTCATCAGCCAAGAAATGCTAGGCTAGTGATTGTTGATATATGAAGTGGCATGTTCAACATGCCCATACCAGCTCTGTCGCCATTTACATGGGACAGTTGTGTCCTCATTAATCCCTTGTTAAATGTGCAGTTGGGCAGAAGATACTTGATCTTGATGTTTGATCAAGTTATGTCTAAATACAGTATTCTAAATAGACAAGATCTAAACCTAAATGTATTCTCAATGTAAGACATTGTCAAGATCTAAACGATTCTGGTTTTCTAAATATAAGACAGCATTCACTCTGCCAGTGTTCTATATGTAAGACAGCATTCACTGTACCTGTATTCTGAATGTAAGATTGCATTTAAAGAGCTTAACAGTACCGGTATTACAAAAGTAAGGTAGAATTTGGTAGTTAAACCATATCAATATTCTAATGGTAAGACAGTTTTCATAGAGCTAAAAAGTTCCAGAATTGTAAATGCAAAATAGTATTTAAAAGCTCGAAGCATCTAAAAGCTCACCGGTACCTGTATACTAAATGTTACAATCATCCAAGCATTAGCAGTAATGGCATTTTTTTAAATGTGAGGTTGCATTAAAGAGATAAACTGTAATGGTATTCTAAATGTAGGCGTGCATTCAGGCGCTAAAGAGTATTAGTATTTTAAACATGTAAAGTAGAATTCAAAGCTAAACAGCCAGTTTGTGTAAATGTCATTGCACATGTAGATATATTGATCATTATTCCATCTATCAACATTCTGGCTTACAGCTGAATATTTCTTAGCTAAAACCATAAAACATGTGGTAGAATTATATTAACATGTGATTGTCAGATCTCTTTAAATGTTTGATTTTATCTTTACTTTATTATTACAGGTCAGCCATTTTGTCATCAGAGAAAACCTTTATGGTAGGTGGTGTTTTCGTTTTATTTCAGAAATAGAGGATCTGACTTTAGTTGTCATTGTATACAAACATTTATTGAATGAGTTTAGGAAAAGTAATAGTAAGGTAGCCTACGGCGAGTTTACTTTCATTTTTCCTGGAAGTGTTTTATAAATGTTGGTATTAAATGTCAACGAGTGTTGTATTCTTTTTATCACATGATTTTAGCCAATATACAATTTCACAAAATCAATCAACAATACTTGGTGAAATAGTGGTATACATTATAATGATGTCAACTATCAAAAAGCTATATTACACCAATGTAATATAAGGATATATGTAATGAGTGTATTGAATAAAAAAACAAGGAGCATCATGTGATAAAATACTTGTAATGACCATTCCTTACATGTGACCAGTTCAGCTAGAAGACCAAATTAAAATAAACTTGAAGACAAACTTTAAAAAACCAACTCAATATTACACTTTAATTTTTAGAACAAGTCGCAAGGTACATAACTGACTCTATTCTTTCACTGATATTTTGATAAAAAAATAATTAATCTATTGTACACAATATTTAATTATTTGAGCTAAAACATAGTCAGTTGTAGCCAAGAAACGTTGTGAGGTTTTAGTATCTCGTAACAGTAAGGTGTTTTATTGAGATATTTACAATGGGTCTTCCCCTCCCTAGAAAGCTTGGAAGTCACCTACATAACTATAATTAAGCAACATGTACCAGTTAATTAAAACAAACTGATTGGTACCTAACAATAACAAACTCACCTGTACCTGTAAATAAATACAGTCCTGTACCTGTTAATTACAATAAACTGTCATTTGTCTGTATGTTACAACTTACCAGTTAAGTACAACACACCTACTTGTCTGTAAATGACAACATGCTGACTTCTACCTGTACAAAAAATAACTTGTATCTGTAAATAACCTTACACTGACCGTGAATAAAATGATATATTCTATAAATTATCTTGTTAAGTACGTTTGTATTGGCAGCTTATGGAAAACTACTAGTATTGCTTGTATGTTTATGTATGTGGCAAAGAAAAGAAAAAAATATCTGTACACTTCTTAGTTTTAGCTTTTCTCTAAATTTTAAACATACATGTTTAAAGGGATGTGTCAGAAAGAAAATAGAATCCATACATTTTTCTAGATATGTGTGTGATTTATGTTTTAGTGCTTTCCTGTATGGGGGCCTCAGCCCCCGCGAGAGCCCCAACAAATACCTGATGGCTCTGAGGTCTTGTGTAGAGAAGTTTAAATCTCTGAACAGCTGTCTCCCTCTGGTGGTGAATACCATGGGGTGGATAAAAGGTAGGCTTGAGTTTGATGCAGCATGTATGAAGAGTTATTCAAATAGACCAGTTTCCCAATTGTCCATTTGGAGCTGATCATGTGGCAGGGCTTGTTGATAATGAGGTCATACATCACACATTACAAGTTATGCAATACAAAAGATATTTTACAACAGTACTTTAAAAAAATAAATTTGATCAAAAATTAAACATGAAAGATCTTTAATAAAAAGATATGCGAGATTGGGAAGGCGTTAACTCACACATTTATTTATTTTGTTTATGTTTTTATAGAAAATAAATTTATAAGAACAAAGACACCAAAATATTATACATTTTTACACCAGTTGCTCACTCCATCTGTGCCTCATAATTCTGAAGTTCCTCACGTAATAGACACTAAAATTTACGAAGCATTTGGACAGTGTGGGAGGGAACGATCTGCTTTTGTGCCATATGGCAGAGATTAAATTTAAATGATTGCAGAATCAAGTAACATTTTATGCACTATACACACTAATACTATACGGAATTGATTTAGAATTGTTTATGACTTAAATAACTATAAATAACTATATATCCCCTGAGGACATTGAATAGGAACACTATGATGCTGTAAGGAATTTCTACCAATGCAAGTCACTCTGATGATCATTTGGAATAGCCTTGAATCAGCATTTGTAAATAGGTCAAAAGTGAGTTTGGACAGCTACACCAAAAATATTCCTTAATGCAAGATGTGATTTTAGCTCATGGTGACCTATTGTGATCGCCCACCATCAGGTGTCACATTTACTCTGAAACCGCTGGCCCAAATTCAACAAATCTTCTTCAGAAGCTTCAACAGGCATGGGGGACAAAATGTTGTTCAAAGAATTTTTATCCATTGTCAAACATGGCAACCAAGGGTGATGCCATTTCCATATTTAGATATATTGGAAAACTTTAGAAAATCTTCTTGTCAGAAACCACAAGAGCTACACCCATAATATTTGGTAAGCATGTTCCTTGAATTTTTTATCTATCCAACATTTTTTATCTAGCCACCAGGGACCTGGCCATTTTCCGTTAATGGTTATATAGAAAAAAAAATGAAATTCTTCTTTTAAAAAGCCACAAGACTAAGCACCTTGCTATTTTGTATACATGTTCCTTGGGTGGCCCTGTATGAAGATTGTTAAAAGAATTTCAATGGAAATGGTCATTTTTATATATATGGCCAGTGGGTTACAGTCCCGGTCGGGGCGAAGGATTTAATGTGGGAAGGTCTTCCAGATGACTCAGTACACTGGTGGTTCTACCCAGACATTTGTCTGGGGACTTCCTCAACCAAATAGCTGGACATCGCTATAATGATCATAATTGGTCGCTGTGATGTATTTCAAAAAATAAAACAAAACATGTATGGCCATGAAGTAAACAAAAAATTGAAACAGTTTATAAATGTTGCTTGTGTACATGCATTAAAATTATTCAAGTCTGTTTAAACATTGCTGATACTCCTTGCTAATTTTGTCTTAATGTGTATGGCACTCAGTTGATGTAGGGCCTTATGTTTATATTACATTTTGTAAAAGTTTGTAAGTTCAAACAAGGTTTATATGATAATTGCCCTTTTTCCATGCACATCTGTCATCTTTGACAGCCATTTTATGCTGGAATGTATGCAGTCTTTATTTTAATGACCCTAGTTGGATCATATCAATGTGCTATGTTATTGTTGGAGACATATATTTTGATTGTTATTGCATCTTTGGATGCTGGTTTACTTTTATATAAGGAAATTATATGCCATATTACAGATTAGAACAACAAAAATAATTAAATACATGTATTAAGTTAAACAACATATGCAGTATGCTTGATTGGTAAAACCTTATGGATGTACATACTCAGATTGCACTTATTTATATGTAATTGGATATTATGACAGACACTGCAATGAATAATTTTAAAAAAGCCAATTTCAATGTGGACGACATAAAAAAATGCTGCTTCCTTAGTTTGTGGTTTAGAAAACAATGACTGGATTAAAATAGGAAAACTGAATTAAAAATTGTGATTGAGTATACAATGTGATCGAATTATTTCTTAAACTGACTGACATTCAGCTTGATGCACAAGAATAGATAAGTTATTGTGTGGATTGTAGTTAGTCGTAGCTCAAAGTTTCCAAACTAAATATCCATATCTGACACAGCATCTGTCATTCTGCTTGACATTTTGCAGACGATAGTTTACCAACAAAATTCAGCACTGAATATGTGTGAACAAAATGTAAAGTAATGAGAATTGTTCAATAAATTAGAAAAAATATACAAAACACATTATTAACATTTTATTCAATTTGACAGTTATAAACTAAATTTCAGTTCTCTGTCATTGTATACATGTAAACACTGATGTGTGCCTCCATAGCAACTGCAAAAAAGTATTTCGGTCATGAATATTAATGAGAATATAGCCAAGTGCATTTCATTGAGACATGATAAGCAGTCACTTGATTGCGATGAACCTTTAAAATTTAAAGAAAACACACAGGTTGGAATTATTGATTGATATGATTTAAAAAAACATATTCAGCTCTGTTCTTTTTACCTTTAAAACAAACAATAAATGACACAAAATCACAAAAGTAAAGCAAGAGGTGGTAATTTTCTGATTCAGTAAATAATAAAACCTTTTGCATGTAAACTAAAACAAACCTGTCTGAAAATAATATAATAAACAATAGGGATGTTTAGAGATATTCCTGGTATATATATTGTAATCTTTTCATAAAAACAGCTGACGAACTGAATAGGAAATAAATTACTCAGTCACTCGACTGGAATGTCAACCATGTTTGTGTTTGAGGGACCAGGTTTTAACTGTATAATGATTTTGGAGATCTATGAGAGTGGTATATCTATTCAATATTATATTCATCACTCATGGCTGATAGTAGACAGCTCAAGATCTGGAATATAGTACACCAGATTGTGGGTTGACAAGGGCGTAGGACTAATTCCCACACACCCACAACCCTCACTCCTTACACACCCCAAACCCCTCACGGACGAAATCCTTCCCGTCATTTTGACATAGGTGGACAGAATCCCCCCGATTGACAATATCCACTAATGACTATCCACCAGACAGCCATGTGTTATTTATCTTATTATACTGAAAATCTCAGTGTCAGCTTTGCTAGCTGTTAGGGTTTTCGTGTTAACAATTCGAAACAACAAAAAATATAACATTAGATCCCAATATTTCAGTAAGGCAAAGAACAAATGGTCAATATAAAACAATACCAACCTGGAAATAATCATTCAGGTTGGTCAGGGTGATATGTAAAAAAAATAAACCAGAAATATTTTGACAGGTAGTTATAAAAAAAGATACAAATAATTAATATTTTACTTCAGTGTAATAATATATAAACATATGACAAGGTATAATAAACCAGTATGTTACTAGTATATTCCCTCATCTGGTATGATGCACAATACATGCATGTTTATCTTACTTTCAGACCTAGGTTACCAGGTGTTGGTTGACACAGCACGTCTGGTACACCCCACCCACATCCTGCAGCTCTCCTCCCACCAGTGGACAGCAAACATACCTCCACTGGAAGAACAGTTCCACCTACATACGAGCTGGACTGACCTAGCTGATGTAGGTTTTAATCTAAACCCTAACATAGCCAGGTTTGAGCTTCGGCAAATAGTGCAGATCCCGATAAGCAAGCTCCCACTGGAAACTATCTAATCACAAACTGCACTATTTGCTACTAAGTCACAGAGACTTTTAACATGATTTTAACTTTCTGACTTATGTCTAGATAGCACATGAACCCACAGTCTTTAGACATTGTTCATGAAAAACATATGACCACTAGTTGTTTGTGGACCAGTGGTGTAATGGTCATGGTCACAGCGACCTTGACCATGATTTTAATTTGGTTTTGTGGTCTGTGGGTGAAACCAGCAGTAAGAGGGACATCTCTTGTTGAAATATGATAAAGCAATTGTTTTTTCTCATTTTTGTAACTCCTGTATAGTTTTGCTGTAACAAGCTTAATTGATAGTAATAGGACCAGAGATGGATGAAATGGAGAGACATGTCACAGATCTCCAGGTATTTGTAATTATGATTTATTTGTTGTTTTACATTGATCTGTTTCAGACAAAGCTAGATGGGTTCTCACCAGGACCTGTGAGACAGACACCAATAATCTATCAGATTCCACCTGCCCCTGTTAATGGGTTTGTGACATGCCTTTATTACTTTTTCATCAGTTAGTTGACCTTTATCTTTAGTACTGACCCTGCCTTAGGAGGCAAAGAATACTCTGCCCCCCTATCATAATAGCATGGATCAGTGAGTTCAAGACCCCATATGGTATATGTTTTGTTGCAAGTGGGGAAACCTAATCTCTAGCTGGTGTGTTGTAGCTGGTGTGTTGTAGCTGATGTGTTGTAGCTGATGTGTTGTAGCTGGTGTGTTGTAGCTGATGTGTTGTAGCTGGTGTGTTGTAGCTGGTGTGTTGTAGCTGGTGTGTTGTAGCTGGTGTGTTGTAGCTGATGTGTTGTAGCTGGTGTGTTGTAGCTGCTGTGTTGTAGCTGATGTGTTGTAGCTGGTGTGTTGTAGCTGGTGTGTTGTAGCTGGTGTGTTGTAGCTGGTGTGTTGTAGCTGATGTGTTGTAGCTGGTGTGTTGTAGCTGATGTGTTGTAGCTGGTGTGTTGTAGCTGATGTGTTGTAGCTGGTGTGTTGTAGCTGATGTGTTGTAGCTGGTGTGTTGTAGCTGGTGTGTTGTAGCTGGTGTGTTGTAGCTGGTGTGTTGTAGCTGGTGTGTTGTAGCTGATGTGTTGTAGCTGATGTGTTGTAGCTGGTGTGTTGTAGCTGGTGTGTTGTAGCTGATGTGTTGTAGCTGATGTGTTGTAGCTGATGTGTTGTAGCTGATGTGTTGTAGCTGGTGTGTTGTAGCTGATGTGTTGTAGCTAGTGTGTTGTAGCTGGTGTGTTGTAGCTGATGTGTTGTAGCTGGTGTGTTGTAGCTGGTGTGTTGTAGCTGATGTGTTGGTGACAGATAAAATTACAATTGAGAGATTGTTACCACCGAGAAAAGTTGGTAGTTATCTGGAAAACAAATTGATTCAGATGGGACACCACAGAATACAAAAATAAAATCTGCAGATGTCATTATTTTTTTTCCACTTTATAGTAATTTCATACTTGTCTGTAACAACACTGATTTTTCTGTGTAAAACCCAGTTCCTGTTAGTAGTGCCTTTGGTCTAGAGTTAACTGACCCTTCCCTAGGTGGGCTGTAGCCAGGCAGTGGGTGCTTGCTGTAAGTAGGTAAGACAAACATTAGCCAAAATGGCGATGTTTTCATAGTAAAACATGTGCAAGTTATGTGATTTGCCTAATTGTTTTTTCCCCTGATTAAACGTGTTCAATATGATTGATTTATATATATATATAAAAGGAATGGTCACTTTTTGTATTGTATTGCAGTGGGTATTTGATAAAAATCTGGCTCTTCCATGATATAAAACTTTGTGGTTCTTATTTGAAAGAATTCTCTACATATTTTTTTAGGAAAGAGGTTAAGACACTTAATAAATACTAGTATATGTACACTTTAAATCTACTAACTAAAAAAGCCTTTTTATTTTTTAACATCAGCAGAATGAATATTTGTGTAACAACAGTAAATTTTATTTTGAGTCGGACGTAACACATTTTTATATATAAGATATTGTATTGTTTTGAAAGTTATTTTATATTATTTGGTATTTATTTTGTGAAGTCCGAGTTTAGTTTTGAAACATGGGTTAATGTGTAGTTGCATTTTTTACGAAAAATTAAGTTTATCACAGTCCTTCACATAATGAGACCATTTCTGTAAGTGCTTATATGTTTGTTATTGATTGATCTGTTCAAATGGGCCAATGAACAACATCATTGAATCTTTGAAGGGTTGACTGGCCAGCGATGGGGCCATAATTCACATTGTTCACTTGTATGCCAGAGGTACTGGTGTAATGTCTAAATCTGTGTGTAGGATATTGTCCCTTGTCAGGCAGTTATTACTTCGCTTGTATGGATTGTAAAGGAAACAATTCTTTATCTTTTTTTACTTGTATTGATAATATTGAAAACATCTCAAATGCATCAAACAAAAGTGCATTTGTAATTGATGATAATGTTCAAAATGTTCAATAACAAAATGCCATAAGTAGCAAGGATGGAAACAAAGCAAATACAAGAAATGTACATTTTCACCATATAATCTACGAGTTTTTACTATATTGCATATTACTTTTAAATTTACACAAAAAGTTGTCAGAAAACATGTTACCATGAATCCACATTTTATTAATACCTAAGAGAAATCTTAAAACTATAGTATTTGTATAGTAAGAAATAAACAAGACTCTCAGAAAAGATGTCTATAGTGTCATTGTCTTTATAGGCAAAGCATCAATATCAGTGCAATTAATGTGCATCAGATGCACAAATCTACTTATGCTTTATATAATACATGTATGCCTTCCCAAATTAATCAATTTCATTTAAATATTGGTGATAAAAGCATTTATTTATTTGGAAACATTCATTATGTGTAACGAAATATCCACTGCCTCCCCAACAGCTTTTTAACCTGTCGAAACTTCGGCTGGCCATCGCGAACACATGGGGAAAGGATTCTGTCAGTCATTAACTGAGGAAGAGTCTTTTTCTTTTTGGTAAAATAAAAAGGAGCCCTAATAGATGTGTCCAGTAGAATTATGTTGCCAAGCACATTATTTCATTGACGGTTTCATGTTGTGGCAAACCACACAGGTGTGCATATTTAAACATAAACAGTACACTGAATACCAAATAGTATTTAAGTGTTAATATATCTTTTTTCTTTTTCATTAATATTTCTTTCCATGAACTTTTGTTCAAGATAAACTTTTATCTTGTTAATTTGCATTTGTTTGACAGTAAATGTAAACACTCTTTTTGCTTTATTGTTTTGTCCTCAAAGTACATGCTTTTGTCATTTCAAGCATTCCTGCAATCCGACTGAAGCCAGCTGATCATAGAACTGTTAATCTTCTGAGTCACCTTGGCAACCACCTAGAGAAAGGTTTGACCTTGGTTGCTAAGGAACCATTCTATGTGCCATGGCGAGAAGTAGCTGTTCATGTGTCATTTGCAAGGGTCCCAAGGTCACAGGTCATGTATGCCCTGAATGCCAGTGTAGTAGGTCTATGTGCTGCCGACATTACCCAGGTAACTCAATGTGGTTATGGTTGTAGCAATAATAAATTGATGATTGTCCCTGTGATGGGAACTTAATTGTGCACCAGTCAGTTAAGTTATGCAGCCACTACTTGCTTCCTTTCAAAATTGATAATGCAAGTCAGTATTTCATGAATCTTACTACCAAGTAAAGATGGCTTTTTGCCATATCATGTTTCTCTCACATAATGTCTTTTTGTATTAACTAGCCATTTTCCAGGTCAGGAATATCTATCATTTGGGCAAATTTCTAGTATTTATCTTAAAGATTAAAATCCAAATGAAGTCATAACCTGTTTCTTTTTATTGATTTCATCTTTATATATCATTTACTGTACATGAATATACTTTAATCATATTTATGTTGTTGTATGTCAAACTTCTTGTCCCCTGCATATGCACCCGGGTAGTCAGTATTAACAATAACTGTTTGCTTACCAGCTTTTTATATTGTGTTTATACCAGGCAGAGACAGTATCCAATGATGGACCCAGGATGTTTGACAGACTTCCACAGTGTAAATGGCTGGGATATGGTATGTTGGATTTTAGATTTTTAAGCCCCTGAAGAAATACATATAGCACTGATACTGCCCGTCCTTGCGTTGACCCATTATATGTATGCCTTTATGTTCCATTTTTTTACCTCAGTCATAATAACTTACACCTTCAGGTGTGTCTTGGCAGGCATGAGATTTTTCAGATTTTCGGCAGATTTCTGGATTTTTTTTACGGCCAAGAGGGGTCCTGTGATTCGCACAGATCTTAGAAGAAAATTTGGGTGGGAGTGGGGATAGTCTGCTCACGAACCGACAGATTCTGGGACCAGATACGCATGGCTTTTATCTCCAGTGATCTTCCTCCAAATCGGAGAGCTCTTTCTTCAAAATGGCGGCCTCCAGGTTTGCAGAGCGTGGAAAAGACGACATGAAAACAATTGATTCGGGTGTAAAGAATGCTTTTAAATGAAACTGGATAAAGTTTGAAGTGGATGGACAGTTGCTCGGGAAGTTCATATAAATCGCCTAGAAACAATGATGTGAAGTAAAACATTTATTAGAAATTAAAGATTATAGACAATGTTTACTCGATGCATGTATTATGAACAAGATTGGAACATTTTGTGAAAAGTATTTAGTAGTGGATGAGAACATAGTGAAATCATTGAGCGAAACAGTTTGAGACTCAGTCTGACAGTGAAATACCATGTTGTTGCGGTAAGCGTGATTTTGTTGGAAAAAAGTCATGAAATATGAACATTCTTAAGCTGGTAGTTTAGTTCAGTATGGGGTAAGCCAAAGTAAGAAAAGGCTCTCTGGAGGTTGGATTTAGGCACCATGGGATTGGCTGTTTTTATTTTTCGGCTGTGGCTTTGACCCCCAGACCCCCCATCAATTTTCAAATTTTTTGCTTCTGGTGCCAGTCACATGCCTGTCATGGGTAACATTTACAATTGCAACCATTAATGTCAAGGTCATATTGAAGGTCGCTGCAGATGCGAGGGCAAATGTCAGTTCTAGTAACATTTCTGGTTTAAATTATTATCAGTTCATCAGTATTACTCTTCAGATTTTGTTTAGTGTCTTTCTTTACTAATAAGAGCTAATGCTTAATGCAGTAACATCATAATTAATGATCAGCATAGTATCCTAGTCGCAACATGAAAAAAAAACATTTATAAACTAATACCAGATGGTAAATGAATATTTCAGCAGACACTATAACATTATCTGCTTTATGTTGAGCAAAATACTGTCTACTTTCTGGCTGAATGAAATTAAATTATAAAAGAGATCACTTGTTGTCATACAATCTATGCCACATGGGTTAAGCCCTTGTAGTTTATTTATTATCAATAATGATGTAGGGAGGTCTTCCAGGCGATCTTCATTGTGCTAGTAGTTCAACACACATTGTCTTGGGGCCTTCCAGGTGATCTGGGGTGTGCCAGTAGCCCAACCCACATTGTCTTGGGGCCTTCCAGGTGATCTGGGGTGTTCCAGTAGCCCAGCACACATTGTCTTGGGGCCTTCCAGGTGATCTGGGGGGTGCCAGTAACCAAACCCACATTGTCTTGGGGCCTTCCAGGTGATTGTGTGTGTGCCAGTAGCCCAACCCACATTGTCTTGGGGCCTTCCAGGTGATCTGGTGTGTGCCAGTAGCCCAACCCACATTGTCTTGGGGCCTTTCAGGTGATCTGGTGTGTGCCAGTAGCCCAACCTACATTGTCTTGGGGCCTTCCAGGTGATCTGGGGTGTGCCAGTAGCCCAACCCACATTGTCTTGGGGCCTTCCAGGTGATCTGGGGGGTGCCAGTAACCCAACCCACATTGTCTTGGGGCCTTCCAGGTGATCTGGTGTGTGCCAGTAGCCCAACCTACATTGTCTTGGGGCCTTCCAGGTGATCTGGGGTGTGCCAGTAGTGCTAAGCACATTGTCTTGGGGCCTTACAGGTGATCTGGGGTGTGCCAGTAGCCCAACCTACATTGTCTTGGGGCCTTCCAGGTGATCTGGGGTGTTCCAGTAGCCCAACCCACATTGCCTTGGTGCCTTCCAGGTGATCTGGGGTGTGCCAGTAGCCCAACCCACATTGTCTTGGGGCCTTCCAGGTGATCTGGTGTGTGCCAGTAGCCCAACCCACATTGTCTTGGGGCCTTCCAGCACCAATAATAGCTGGACATGTGCATGTTCTTGGTTGTAAGGTCATCTCAACAACAATTATCCACAGATGGTGTTTGCTTGAAGCTAATGTTTGGTGTTTGCTTGAAGCTGATGTTTGGTGTTCGCTTGAAGCTGATGTAGCGCTGGCCTCACTGTTACCATGCTATGAGAACCTGGCCACCTGTCAATTTATCTAGGCAGTCATGGCAATACTTATCTGTTTGCTTGAGTCGAATATAAACCAGAGTGCAGAAACACGGCCATTTTTTATTATATAAAACCCGAGGTCTGTTGAACCTTGAGCTGATATTCTCTTCATATGGTGCTTGTGGTGGATTGTCATCATAATCACCTTTTTGTTTAAATGAAATATATATGAACAAAAACCAAAATATTCAACACACTGCTCTACTGTTTGTAGGTATTGTCCGATCTGTTGACCACATGGAGAAGCTGCTCTATGTGACCACATCCCTGCCGCTGGACGAGATGGCATCAGTCAACACCCTCGTGAAGACGTTGGTCAGCATCCCTGATGAATTGCTTCTGTCACAGGTAAAAGATCTCTTTACGCAAACTGTAGTTTTGTTTAAACATACGAGCTGCCTTTAAGGGGTTTGGAGACCATTTTTATGTACTTTTGCAAAATCAAATTGTCCATTCCTTTGTCTTTAAGATTTTACTTTAATGGAAAGATCCATATTAAGACATTGGTAGATACTTTTAGGCAACACCTTTTTTCATACAATATGATAAAAGGATACAGGACAAATTAAGAACTACCAGATTCTAGTTTGCACCTTTTCTTAAATAATACTTTTTCTTAATTCATAACAGATATAAAACATATCATTTGGTGTGTTTTTTTCTTGGTTCTGTGTAAGAATACTTTTGCAATTAAGGCTGTCAAGATTCCCCACTGATGCACATAATGACAAGGTATGAACGGTACCAGTACAAATCTACCTGTGTTTTACAATTCGACATAAAAATGAATACCATCTGAACTCCTTGATTAATAAGTGCACTAATTACCATTATGTTTGAGCCTTATGTTTGAACCTTATGTTTGAACTTTATTTTGTAGTTATGCCAATTAAAAGTGCCTGAAATGAATTAATTTTAATATAAAATGCACTAAGTAAGGCAAACTAGTATTTAAAATGGCAGATCACTGAACTCTGTGGATTTCTTTGTTAGAATTATCGACTGACAGTCACTGTGTGACTTTTCAAAGTGAAAAAACATCATAGATCTACAAAGAGTTTTATAGCGACTTACTCTTGAAACATGGATTTACAAAAAACAGACTGCAAAAAGCAGATTGCATGGCCACACTTACGTCATCCGCTTGCCATATCATTTGCTTGCCATATGCCAAAAGATGAGGGGCAAAGGTAAATAAAGCCATTCGGTCAGCAAATCAGTATCTGTCTACAATGCTTTACATGCTTTTACCCTACTACCACCTAGGCGCTATCAACCTTTTATGTAGGAAAAAGTTTTTTTGTCACATTGCTTATTTACTACATTGAGAAGCAATGTTTTCTATTTTATAATAAATAATGAGGATTACATGCAATTTTATTTATATATATACAATAAGCAATAGGCTTGCTTTTAATTTTATTCTATATTGCATTGACGAAAAACATAACGACAACCATATCGTGTTAAATAGAAACCGGTTCACGGTAACAACAATAGCCAACAGCTTCAATTAACCTTGTCTCTGATGTAAACTGATTCTTATTCTAGGATCGAACGAATAATTTGGCCTGTCCTATGGCCATTCTTGTATCTTGATTAGACTGTACAATATTTCAAGTTTCTTGTATGTTGTGTAATGTATGTTTCATGTTTCAAGTTTCTTGTATGTTGTGTAATGTTTGTTTCATGTTTCAAGTTTCTTGTATGTTGTGTAATGTATGTTTCATGTTTCAAGTTTCTTGTATGTTGTGTAATGTATGTTTCAAGTTTCTGGTATGTTGTGTAATGTATGTTTCAAGTTTCTTGTATGTTGTGTGATGTATGTTTCAAGTTTCTAGTATGTTGTGTATTGTAATGTATGTTTCAAGTTTCTAGAATGTTGTGTAATGTATGATTCAAGTTTCTTGTATGTTGTGTAATGTATATTTCATGTTTCAAGTTTCTTGTATGTTGTGTAATGTATGTTTCATGTTTCAAGTTTCTTGTATGTTGTGTAATGTATGTTTCATGTTTCAAGTTTCTTGTATGTTGTGTGATGTATGTTTCATGTTTCAAGTTTCTTGTATGTTGTGTAATGTATGTTTCATGTTTTAAGTTTCTTATATGTTGAAGGGCGCCCGTGGCCTAGCAGTTAGAGTCGCTGACTTGAAACTCCTCAACCCCTTACCACGTGGGTTCGAGTCCCGGTTGGGGTGAGAACTTTCATGTGTGGAGATTTTCCAGCTAACCTTCAGTTCTACCCAGTGGAAAATCTGGGGTCTTCCTCCATCAATAATTAGCTGGACATCACCAATATGACTTATAATTGTGTTGGTGCGATGTAACAAAAAATAAACAAACAAATCTTATATGTTGTATCATTTCAAGGTTCTTGAATTTTGTATAATATTTCACCTTTGAAGATGTTTTACTGTTTAAGAAAAAATTATTGAAATCTGTGATGTTTTATATTTTCCCCAACTCTTGCTGTTAGAAAACAAATGAGAGATTATTTAGAATGTAAGTTAGAAAATTAGGATGTTTTTCTAGCATCTTCTCTAACTTATAAAGGTTAATCCCTGGACTAATGTTTGGATAAAAGGGCTTAAAATCCATATGTAGACTCACTTGTACACAGTATTGGTTCAAGAAACTAGCATTCCTTTTTTTAGAGAGGAGATGACCTTCCATATGTGAATGAGAAAGTACAGTCAGCAGCTGCTGGGTCAGTGAAGCCACGACGGTTTATGCCTCGGCGAAGTGGATTAAACTCGGAACAGAAAAAAGGCAGCTCACTAGCAACTTGAACATTGCATAAAGAGTAACATAAAGGACAAGTCCTACTACAAGACATGTTGTTATAGAGACACTATGAAAGTTCATGCACTTCAAAAATGGTGGGAAGTGGTATAGTTATAATGTGATATTTTAAGTCCCAAATGATTGTCAGGGGTCTCCCAGCTGGCCTGCAGTGTACCAGTTGTTCCACCTAAATGGTTGTCAGGATTGTATAGATGTGAAATATATAGACTTGTATGTAGATCAGCAGCAAGGCCAAGTTCTTCTAACAAAATTGTTCAAATCTTTGATTATAATTTACAAACTCCTAGGATACTCTTATACATTGAAGGGTGGAAACTGACAGTTTGCCAATATTAGATGCATGAAACAATATCGAAACCCGTTTTGGGGGAATTTATGCATTAATTATGTATTGACTCGTACCTTAGTCTAAGTAAAGATGATTTTGAACACTACATCAATTGTTAAATAGTTTAAATTGTGAAGTAAAATGTTCTAAATATTTCCATTTTTAAATTAATACATTAGCACAATGTGGATTTAGTGGTGCCTGTGGCCTAGTGATAGAGTTGCAGACCGTTACCTCTCTGACTGCTTAGCCTTTCACTGTATGAGCTTGAGTTCCAGTCAGGGCACAATAGCTAAATGTTGCTATAGAGACCATACTGCGCTGCGATCAATTAAAAAGGAATTGTAGATTTCTGCTAAAATGATCAATTATTGTCAGAGTGGATTTCTCAGATGATGCTAAATTTTGAATGTCAAAAGCGAGTGGTCATATGGTTTTCTTACTTTAAAAATACTTTTTGTAGTTAACTTTTCAGTGTGGCTCAGATAGAAAATACATGTATACATCAACAACGAGGTGTTATGTTTCACTTTTCATTAGGCTGTAGGAGATCAGTAAACACCATTTTGAGGGAGCTGTTTAGGTAACAATAATTTATTGGGATGCTGAAGGAAAGAAATTGGTCCAAACTGTCACATACCACTTTAACCATAGGCAAGGCATTTATAAGGTTGTTTTAGATATAAAAGTTCTAACACAACTAACATAATGTTGATGTTGTACTTTTTCATTCTTAATGGGCAGCTACAAGTAAGATTATATTGTTACTGATATTTATGGCTTTTGTATATTTTAAGGTGCATTGTTTTTTTAACTCTGTCCTAATTTTTGATTGTTTATTATTTTAAATTATTTAGATACGACTTTAATAATCCTTCACCAAGATCATTTAATCATTATTGTTAAATTTTATTGTCAAGTGTAAGTGAACTATTTTTTTTTCAACTATTAAATAATTCTTAGGTTAATTAATATTGTGACAGGTACAAGAATAAAAAAAAGAACAATTTATGTGTGTCAACTAATTAGTCACATTAATGCAATGTTCAATTTGGCATTTTTCTTAAAAATAAAATTTTATATAACTTCGTTCACATGACTTTTACATCATTTTTTGTTGAATTAAACTTTTATATCTTTCGTTTTCATGACTACTTTTTCTATAGCCTATTTTTGTTTAAAATTGCTGCACAAAATTCAAGTTTTGCTGCTCTCAATACTAAAATAAAAAATACACTCTGGCATAAAGGTTCAAGTTGACTGAAAGTTATGTATAGGGATGTCATTCATTTCTTAAATAATTATATAATTATTTTAAGCTCTCAATCTTATCAGTTATTCTAGAAGTGAGAACAACTCACCTTATTTTGACCAATAATTGTTCAGTGATTCAATAATTTGAGTAATAATTATCATTTTAAAGAGTTAAAACAAAATTCATTATTTGGAACCCCTGTATTTCCTTTCAGCCCATGGCAGCATATGCTCATAGTTAGCTATTAGGAACACCCACTGTCTGGCTTCATGTGTCCACCAACATTCTTTCAACAACATCTCTCAACCTACTTTTTTAAATTCAACAAAACTTCCTCATAGGCTTCTGCTGCCAGGGAGGACAACATCTGATCAAAGACTTGATAACTTTAAAACAAATGGCACGGGCCATGGCCATTTTCTGTTCTTTCTAGGGTGGTCCTTTATTGTTTGATTATGAAAAGAAATTTAATCAAAAACATATCGCCTCGGGTGTGGATAAACAGAAGGTAGATAGGGATGAACAGAAGGTGCATATGGATAAACAAGCTAGATGAACAGAAGATACATATGGATGAACAAGCTAGATATAGATGAACAGAAGGTACATATAGATAAACAGAAGATACCTATAGATGAACAAGCTAGATAAAGATGAACAGAAGATACATATGAATTAACAGAAGAAACCTATAGATAAACAAAAGGTACATATGAATAAACAGAAGGTACATATGGATGAACAAGCTAGATATAGATGAACAGAAGGTACATATAGATAAACAGAAGATACCTATAGATGAACAAGCTAGATAAAGATGAACAGAAGATACATATGAATTAACGGAAGAAACCTATAGATAAACAAAAGGTACATATGAATAAACAGAAGGTACATATGGATGAACAAGCTAGATATAGATGAACAGAAGGTACATATAGATAAACAGAAGATATCTATAGATGAACAAGCTAGATGCAGATAAACAGAAGATACATATGGATGAACAAGCTAGATATAGATGAACAGAAGATACATATGGATGAACAAGCTAGATATAGATGAACAGAAGCTACATATGGATGAACAAGCTAGATATAGATGAACAGAAGATACATATGGATGAACAAGCTAGATATAGATGAACAGAAGGTGCATATGGATAAACAGAAGATACCTATAGATGAACAAGCTAGATAAAGATGAACAGAAGATACATATAGATGAACAGAAGATACCTATAGATGAACAAACTAGATATAGATGAACAGAAGATACATATGAATTAACAGAAGAAACCTATAGATAAACAGAAGGTACATATGGATGAACAAGGTAGAGTGTTGGATTCATATTCCTACACTTGAATGATTACCAAAGGTTTATAAATTAGCAAGTGGTCAAGTCCGTTTGCTTTGCTTTACCAGGCACAATTCTACAAGTGTTTGGGTGTGGCATCGTTCTTGTGATGGGCTCCAAGCACAATTCTACAAGTGTTTGGGTGTGGCATCGTTCTTGTGATGGGCTCCAAGCACAATTCTACAAGTGTTTGGGTGTGGCATCGTTCTTGTGATGGGCTCCAAGCACAATTCTGCAAGGAAGGTAGCACTGTTCCATGATGACTCCAGCTCAATATAACTGACAGATTGTTGGTGGGAGTTTAATCAGACAAATTTACACAAAACAACAACTAGTAAACAACAATTACAAATGCAATCTTAAGACAAAAGCAATCAGCAATTTATAGGTTATTATAAATACAAATTACTCGATTTTAAAGTTAACTACAAGTACTCAGAAAAGCATAAAATATTATCTATAATAGAATATAAAATAATCACAATTTAATTACAATTTCACAAACAAAATTAAAATTGTACTAATTATAATGTGTGTAGATGACGATGTTAAGAAGTGAACTGCACCTATACATTAAGGCAGTCTTCATTTTTAAATAAAAATAATTGCAGATTACAATGCAACACGCTATTACATTATACGACTAATAATAATTACAGATAATAATATAACACACTATTCCATTGTGTGACTCATTATTTAACAGTGGCATCAAGAACCGGAGAAAAAGATGTGTAACTTACAAAATGAATTACAATTTCTATATTAAATTGCAATAAAAGTACATATAATAACAATATAATTGATAATAAATAAATACGTTAACAATTGTGAAATATGTTTTATTTATATGAAAACAATAGACATTACACATTTGACGGATTTATCAAATGCGGGTGAGAGGTGAAACTGCTTTCTGAAAGAAAGAATTCATTTGGAAAGTTAATAATGTCAAAATGTTACATATTTTTATAAATCCAACACAAGTTTGTACCATATCGCTTTTAAATTGAAACATGACTACCTGCAATAACATGTATGTTCAGCAGTCGTTCGTAATGGTATCACTTATCAAACACGCTGGTATCGTGGTTATGTATGGCATTCTTGTAAGACACAGGCAGATTCCCCTGATGTCACATTTATTTCCACCAATGTCTGTCGGACGACGGTCACTACGTACCTTGTCCATTTAAGGACTGAGATTCTCGCTGTGTGAATTTTGTACATCACATTGTTATCTGTTTACTGTAAAAGTATTCCAAGAGATCAGCATTTAAAAGCGGAACTAATGAATTACCATATTTTATATTATGCAGACTTTTTAACCAGTTCTTGTTTCACTTTTTTTCTTGCAAAAATAATAATTCTAAAGTAAATTCTTTTAAAGAAAATATTAGATAAATCTATAGAAACCCTACTGTCACCAAGTTTTTTCTGTTAAAATGATCGTATTACACCAACTTATTATTCCAAAGATTTTATTTTATTTTGACATATTTTATGTTATTTTTATTTAATGCGCAAAACTGATGCAATATTTATGACATGAGAATATTTTGCCTCTTTGTACATATCTTGTTAGAGTATTAGTAACAAAAATGACAAACAAATCGCCGGAACATGCGAAATAACGTACATATTAGTAGCAATTTTTAGTAACTAAAACAAATCATAAAATACGTTATTGTATGTGTAAAAATGAATATTTTAATAAAAACAACAAAATATGAAATATGCTTAAAATAATATAATGTCAGCAAGTCTATTTCCAGACATTAACTTGTTTGAGAGGCTGTTGTTTTTTACCATAATCATAATCATATCTAGCCAATTTGTATTCATTTATTCTAATTCTAATATACTATTTAAATAAAATATAGTTACGATCAAAGCTTGAATGGTTAAACTGTTCATATATCGGATATAAAAGAAACGTAATTCCAAATAGAAACTCTCCTAATGATATTCCATTTAACCCATTTTCTAGGAAAAATAAGGTCAAATGTTAAAAATAACGACGAGCAATATCTAAATGGTATTTACCCTTGTAATGGTCATATGTATACTGTCATATGTATACTGTCATATGCCAATCTAGCCCTGATTGTTTATTTCACGTGCAAACGTACGAATCAATCTACAGACTTAAAATACTGCTTCTCTAAACTCGAAACTTTTAACATGGAATTCACTTAAACGACACTATCAGATTCAGTTAAAAACAGTGTTTGAATTAAATTTCTTTCTATTCTACAGTAGATCGCGATACATAACAAAATAGCAAGAAAAGTGTCCTAATATTTGAATTAAGAAAGTCCATTCTTTTCATTTTGACAAACGGTTAACTTTAATAGTAGAGCATAGCGGCTGAAATCTTGGCTGAGCAATCTGGGAAGGTCTCAGCAACAGTGGAACACCCAGATCAGCTACACTTTAATACCATGTGATTTGATGCAATGTGCTTGTAACCATTATGTAATGTCCGTTGCAGTTTGTTGACGATGATAACATGTCTATGTATATTCGACAACGCTTCATACATACATGCATAAGCTTGATTTGTTATTGTTTTGAAAAAAAAACATGATGATTATTTTTATTCATTTCTTTAAAAAAATACATTTAAAATTATATAACTTTTCTTATGTTTCACTGTTAAAAGTATTATGGTATAAATTGCTCCTTGCACATTACCGCACAGAATTACGTTTTTCAAAATGGCGGACTTCTAGTTGGAAAATTGTGTAAGTGAAGGCAATTTGGGTTATCCAAACCCATGCATTGTTCGAAGTGAATCCGTGGTACCGATGACTTCCTTCGAATAACCAAAGTTCGACTGTAATATGTTCAATATTATTATGTCAAAATTAGACAGCCAAATCCGATAGAGTCGTCCCCGATCTCAATTAGTCTTACGAATAATGTCGTTTAAGGTCCATACAAGCTTTTATTTGCCTTTGCCAGTTACTACCGATTTTTAGTGCTGGGACGCATTTAGGATGGCTGAGCAATAGTGCGCATCAGTAAAAAAAGAGATATGTCAGGTGTGTGTTGCAAGTGTATCGTGCGTCGGTCTTGAGATGTTGGGCGTTTTTCTGTGACTATATCATTGTTCATTCATAAGCTTGGCATGCGACAGTCGTACGACTATCTTGCATGCAATGATTTTGACTTAAGCAGTTTGATGTGGGTAGTTATACGCATGAATCGTCGGTCCGTTGCGACTAGGCATTTACTAGACTAATGAGAGGGCTTTAATGAAATAGAAGCAATAAGTTCCCTGGCGACTCAGTCTGCCGAGGAAATATCAGCAACATAACTACATCTTTCTCAGGAGCGATTTTAAAAGCCAGAATAAAAAGGTCGATGAAATAGTTGTCTCCAGAATAAGATTATAGCTGTTTTAACAGTTTCTTTGCGTTCAAAATCTTACATACCTCTGTGACGTAGTAATTCTACTGTTATCGATGTTCCCCATTGTGGCATACTTTATACCGCTGAGTGATCACCTACTGTGTTCACGACATTAATGGCGGTGGTTATGTATTCCTTTGAAAGATATAAGTCGGTCATTACGATGTGGTCCCTATACACGATAACGGATTGAAGAAGAACGCCACAATTAACATCTTTCAGTTTGTTCGCCGTCGTGCGGACCAACCACTGCCACCATCTTGCGAACCAACCACTGCTGTCATCTTGCGGACCAACCACTGCTGCCATCTTGCGGACCAACCACTGATGCCATCTTGCGGACCAACCTATGCTTCCATCGCTGCGTCAGTATCATCCCATTTGCACCTGTTGCCTCAGCCAACATCACTATGGCATCCACGGGTAATTGGGGCACAATTACTGATCATTTTAAAATTTAAAAGTAACCACGCTAAAATATGATTTCATTGTTTTGAATAAGTTGAAATCAAGTTTTATTGCATTATCAATAAGAATTTTTCGATACCTTCCTCATACGGCAGCATGTCCGAAAGATATTAGATCGCCTAAGTTCTGAAAAAAATAGTTTTTTTTTTTGTTTAAGTCTTATCCTGCTAAGCAAAGTTAATCAAGCTCAGAAAAATAGCATTGGTACAGATCCGACAGCTCCAACAGATCAGGATTTATAATGATATAGGTCCTTAAATTGCTTTGACTTTTTTATGTGAGCTTTTGCACTTGATCTCTGAATCAATATACACTGTCCACCAGTTTAATCATTCTAAATTAATGTCATCAATGTTATACATATACCAAAAATCGTGGTACGCTCATTAAAAGTGTTTTAACATCGGTACAAATCCGGATTGAGGTTTATTCGAGTGCGATCTAAATCCGAGTAATCCTCTCATATGGTAAACAATTAATGGAATATAAAGTAATAATATATAATGTATATCTACTAATTACTAATATGGCAATATATGTTCTAGAATTCCACGTATATATAGATGCACTGTTGATAACTGATGGGCTCCTCTCCAGCATTGGTAGAGAAAATCGCTTACTCATGAGTCGAGTTTGTCGCATTATTCGGCAAGGATTGGTCTTCGCAGGAGAGACTTGGGTTTGTCCACTGGCCGCTGGTCAAGCAAGTAATATACAGTTCTCCCAGGCTATAGAGTATCAGTGGCCAGTCACACTTGTAGGTCGTCCGGTCACCAACCGCCATGGAGCGAGACAAGAGAGTCGCATTGGTAACAGTCGGTGGTTCGGGGCACTCCGATATAACACAAGTTCCATTGGCTAAACATCTCTTAGTAGGTCCGCATTGTTTGTCGATACAACCACCGAGACTCGAACTCCCAACCGAAAAGTCCACCTCATCAACATTAACATAGAGACAGTGCGTCGCATTGGTGTCTTGGGGAATTGTGAAATTGGTACTGTCAATAAGGCCGCAGTACTGCACCTCGGACATGTACAAGATGTGATGGCAACGAGACCTCAGCTGACATTCTGTGATGCATTGGTGGAAAGGTACCGCAAACAGTTTCCGGTAGACAAGCTCATCGACACAAATTTCGTCCCGGAGCTCCACGGACGCCATGTCAAATGGCGGTTTGGTTTGACACAAAGTAGTATATGTCAATACAACACAGAGAAACGTCCAACTAGCATGTCTTCTGTATTTAGTCGACATAATTGCTCCGAAAAGAGTTGCCGCAACCTCTCTTCTGCTCTCTGGGCGGCCGACTGTGTTTTGTTTCATCGGAACCCCTCATCGGAATCTGATATTTGAATATTGAATAAAATAAAACAATTAAATTTCAATACTGAATAAATAATGTCAGTCTGAATAGATGATTGATGGACTCTGATTTAAATGTTTTATTCCCTTATTGACAGATTCTCAAAATGTTCGCTGATCACTTTCATTGCATTGGCATTTAATCCGATTCAGCGCAAACTTTAAAAATGCATATTGCAACATGATATGACAAAGGCCTGATACAGATCATGCAGCAGATAATAAAAGGATTGATAACAGTTTGTCGTTTTATTAAAATGACAATGTTGTGCTTTTTAGCATTTCTGACTTTTTCAAACACAATCTGATTCTAATTTAATGGATTTTTAATCAGTTCTGTCATAAATCAACGATGCTGACATGTCTGACAAGACTCTAAAATAGTGTTTACGTAAGTAATATTTCTGCAGATTTTCGACACTACTTAAACAGTTATGTAGTAATAGTTCTGCAGTTATCGGACACTATTTCTGCAGTTGTGTAAAAATGCCACTATAAAGTAATTAATTGCTAATTCAAATTTTAATTGTAACAGATTCCGTCCAGACAGCTCCAAGCTAGTGCTGGCTGCTTTGGATATACGCTGTCAACTCCACGCGGGTGCTGGAACCGGCCGCAAAAGCTCTGTTGGTAGAGCGTCGGTTTGCGGATCAGAAGGTCGCGGGTTCAAACCCAAGCCGGGTCAAACCAAAGACTTTAAAGTTGGTAGTAGTGGCATACCTTTTAACGTTCGGGGCTAAGGGGACAGCATTACGCCTGACTCGTCGGTGTCAGTATAATGGACCGGCCGGATTCAGTCCCTGGACACCTCATAAGTGCCCCTGTGCTATAATGACAGAAATGTCGCTGCACAGTATCGGCAAAAATGCCGGTAAATCCCATCCCAAACGGGCGTTGGCTGCTCTGGATATACACTTTCAGCTCCAAGGGGGTGCTGGCTGCTCTGGATATACACTTTCAGCTCCAAGTGGGTGCTGGCTGCACTGGATATACACTTTCAGCTCAACAGTGGGTGCTGGCTGCTCTGGATATCGCTTTTAGCTCCAAGCGGGTGCCGGCTGCACTGGATATACACTACCAGTTTCAAGCGGGTTTCTGACTGCTATGGATATTCGCTATCAGCTCAAAGTGGGTTCTGTCGGATATGGATATTCGCTATCAGCCCAAAGTGGGTTCTGTCGGATATGGATATTCACTATCAGCCCAAAGTGGGTTCTGTCGGATATGGATATTCACTATCAGCTCAAAGTGGGTTCTGTCTGCTATGGATATTCGCTATCAGCTCCAAGCGGGTGCTGGCTGCTCTGGATATACACTACCAGTTTCAAGCGGGTTTCTGTCTGCTATGGATATTCGCTATCAGCTCAAAGTGGGTTCTGTCGGATATGGATATTCGCTATCAGCTCCAAGCGGGTGCCGGCTGCTCTGGATATACACTACCAGTTTCAAGCGGGTTTCTGTCTGCTATGGATATTCGCTATCAGCTCAAAGTGGGTTCTGTCGGATATCGATATTCACTATCAGCTCAAAGTGGGTTCTGTCTGCTATGGATATACACTATCAGCTCCAAGCGGGTGCTGGCTGCTCTGGATATACACTACCAGTTCCAAGCGGGTTCTGTCTGCTATGGATATTCACTATCAGCTAAAAGTGGGTTCTGTCTGCTATGGATATACACTATCAGCTCAAAGTGGGTTCTGTCGGATATGGATATACACCATCAGCTCCAAGCGGGTTCTGTCTGCTATGGATATTCACTATCAGCTAAAAGTGGGTGCTGGCTGCTATGGATATTCACTATCAGCTAAAAGTGGGTGCTGGCTGCTATGGATATACACTATCAGCTCCAAGCGGGTTATGTCTGCTATGGATATACACTATCAGCTCCAAGCGGGATCTGTCTGCTTTGGATATATACTACCAGCTCCAAGCGGGTTCTGTCTGCTATGGATATACACTATCAGCTCCAAGCGGGTGCTGGCTGCTATGGATATACACTACCAGTTCCAAGCGGGTTCTGTCTGCTATGGATATACACTATCAGCTCCAAGTGGGTTCTGTCTGCTATGGATATACACTTTCAGCTCCAAGCGGGTTCTGTCGGCTATGGATATACACTGTCAGCTCAAAGTGGGTTCTGTCTGCTATGGATATACACCATCAGCTCCAAGCGGGTGCTGACTGCTATGAATATACACTATCAGCTCCAAGCGGGTTCTGTCTGCTATGGATATTCACAATCAGCTCCAAGCGGGTGCTGACTGCTATGAATATACACTATCAGCTCCAAGCGGGTTCTATCTGCTATGGATATTCACAATCAGCTCCAAGCGGGTTCTGTCTGCTATGGATATTCACAATCAGCTCCAAGCGGGTGCTGACTGCTATGGATATACACCATCAGCTCCAAACGGGTTCTGACTGCTATGGATTTTTCACTATCAGCTCCAAGCAGTTGCTGACTGCTATGGATATTCACTATCAGCTCCAAGCAGTTGCTGACTGCTATGGATATTCACTATCAGCTCCAAGCGGTTGCTGGCTGCTATAAATATACACTGTCAGCTCCAAGCGGTTGCTGACTGCTAT
Source organism: Sinonovacula constricta (assembly GCA_007844125.1). NCBI lineage: Eukaryota > Metazoa > Mollusca > Bivalvia > Cardiida > Solecurtidae > Sinonovacula > Sinonovacula constricta. The sequence goes on from CM017561.1 coordinate 17,127,827, forward strand.
GAATATACACTACCAGCTCCAAGCGGTTGCTGGGTGCTATGAATATACACTGTTAACTCCAAGCGGTTGCTGACTGCTATGAATATACACCATCAGCTCCAAGCGGGAACTGGCTGCTATAAATATACACTGTCAGCTCCAAGCGGGTGCTGGCTGCTATGGATATTCAATTCCAGCTCCAAGCGGGTGCTGGCTGCTATGGATATTAAATTCCAGCTCCAAGCGTGTGCAGGCTGCTATGGATATTCAATTCCAGCTCCAAGCGGGTGCTTGCTGCTATGAGTAAACACTGTCAGCTCCAAGCGGGTGCTGGCTGCTGTTCCAGCTCCAAGCAGGTGCTGGCTGCTATGGATATTCAATTCTAGCACCAAGCGGATAGTGGCTGCTATTCCAGCTGCTATGGATATTCAATTCCAGCTCCAAGAGGGTTCTGATTTCTATGGATACACACTGTCAGCTCCAAGCGGGTTCTGTCTGATACGGATATACACCATCAGCTCAAAGCAGTTGCTGACTAATATGAATATACACCGTCAGCTCCAAGCGGTTGCTGACTGCTATGAATATACACTGTCAGCTCCAAGCGGGTGCTGGGTGCTATGTATATTCAATTCCAACTCCAAGCGGGTGCTGGCTGCTATGAATATACACTGTCAGCTCTAAGCGGGTGCTGGCTGCTATGAATATACACTGTCAGCTCCAAGCGGGTGCTGGCTGCTATGAATATACACTGTCAGCTATAAGCGGGTGCTGGCTGCTATGAATATACACTGTCAGCTCTAAGCGGGTGCGGGTTGCTATGTATATTCAATTCCAACTCCAAGTGGGTGCTGGCTGCTATGGATATTCAATTCAGCTCCAAGCGGATGTTGGCTGCTATGAATTTACACTGTCAGCTATAAGCGGATGCTGGCTGCTATGAATATACACTTTCAGCTCCAAGCGGGTGCTGGTTGCTATGGATATTCAATTCCAGATCCAAGCGGGTGCTGGATGCTATGGATATTCAATTCCAGCTTCAAGCGGATGTTGGCTGCTATGAATATGCACTGTCAGCTCCAAGCGGTTGCTGACTGCTATGAATATACACTGTCTAAGCGGTTGCTGGCTGCTATGGATATTCAATTCCAGCTTCAAGCGGGTGCTGACTGCTATGAATATACACTGTCTAAGCGGTTGCTGGCTGCTATGGATATTCAATTCCAGCTCCAAGCGGGTGCTGGCTGCTATGGATAATTAATTCCAGCTCCAAGCGGGTGCTGGCTGTTATGAATATACACTGTCAGCTCCAGGTGGGTGCTGACTGCTATGAATATACACTGTCAGCTCAAAGCGGGTGCTGGCTGCTATGGATATTCAATTCCAGCTCCAAGCGGGTGCTGGCTGCTATGGATAATTAATTCCAGCTCCAAGCGGGTGCTGGCTGTTATGAATATACACTGTCAGCTCCAGGTGGGTGCTTACTGCTATGAATATACACTGTTAGCTCAAAGCGGGTGCTGGCTGCTATGGATATTCAATTCCAGCTCGAAGCGCGTGCTGGCTGCTATGAATATTCAATTCCAGCTCCAAGCGGGTGCTGGCTGCTATGGATATTCAATTCCAGCTCGAAGCGCGTGCTGGCTGCTATGGATATTCAATTCCAGCTCGAAGCGCGTGCTGGCTGCTATGGATAATTAATTCCAGCTCCAAGCGGGTGCTGGCTGCTATGGATATTCAATTCCAGCTCGAAGCGCGTGCTGGCTGCTATGGATATTCAATTCCAGCTCGAAGCGCGTGCTGGCTGCTATGAATATTCAATTCCAGCTCTACATTTAAGCGGATGGGGGCTGCTATTCCAGCTCCAATCGGGTGCTGGCTGCTATGGATATTTAATTCCAGCTCCAAGCAGATTCTGTCGGCTATGAATATACACTGTCAGCTCTAAGCGGGTGCTTTCACTTTCAGCTTCATGATCTGCCTAATCTGTTCTGCTCGTGTTTAGCAGACCTAGAGTCAACGTTCTAAATAATGTGTCAGTTATCCGAAGAGGGAAACCACGGGACGTTTATACGTTTTTGAATTCTATTTTAGAAACAAACATTTATTGAAGACTTGTAGTCCTTGTTGTCACCGCTCTCCAGAGCCTCGTATGGAATGCGTTTATTTATTGGAACGATAGTGTAGTAGGCAATAATAGGAAATCGAAGCTGTTCTGTGATACCTTTTTCCGAGAAAAAGAACTTGCAGCAATAAAGTGTAGCTTGCAATTATCATCAAAGGTAGCAGGCATTAATATGAATTCGCAGCAGTTTGGCGAGGTCTTGTTTAACAAGAGAAACCAAGTGTGCCGATGTTAACAATAAAGCTGATAAAGCAGACTACAAGGAAGAACGCAAAATAGAGATAGTCTAGATCTGTTCAGAGTTACGGCTCGGTACTCTCAAATCTGTTTAGTTTCCTGGATAGACACCTTCTTACTTAAAGAGCATGCTCTTTTCGGCGCCATGTTTGTCTCACGTCCGTGATCTTTCTTGCCTAATATGGTTTATTTATATCCGGTGTGTTTATAGTCGACGCGCATGAGCGAAGCATCAAAATGAAATCGTTCCTGGAAAAGCTCCATGGAATGGTGCCTTGTTGTATATAAACAGAAGTGCGACTCTTAAATGCATTAAAATTTTGGTCATTAACGGAGTGACTATCAGATTAAAAGTATATTATTTTCCCAGTTTACAATGTATATCATACTCATCTATCCCTTGATTTTTTTTATGTATCATTTGTTTATATTTGATCTGTTTAAATTCCATTTGTTACAGCGATGTATTATGTATAAGTCAAAATAAAATTCTGTTCTGCTGTTTTGTTCTTCTGTTTCTATTTGGACCACATCCTTTGCGTGGAAAGGCAATTCTTAATCTGGTTTTGTTCATTATTTGCGTTTTAAGTTTATTCTAATAAACAACCTTTTGAAGTAATATCCTGTATGAATAAAACTCATGTAATCAGTTAGTTTTATTTAAATGCTTGGTTGTATCGTTACAGAGGTTGGTGGATTGTAGACTTATTTCATAGTCGGGATAACAAACAGAGGTTGGTGGATTGTAGACTTATTTCATAGTCGGGATAACAAACAGACGTTGGTGAATTGTAGACTTATTTCATAGTCGGGATAACAAACAGACGTTGGTGGATTGTAGACTTATTTCATAGTCGGGATAACAAACAGACGTTGGTGAATTGTAGACTTATTTCATAGTCGGGATAACAAACAGACGTTGGTGAATTGTAGACTTATTTCATAGTCGGGATAACAAACAGAGGTTGGTGGTTTGTAGACCTATTTCATAGTCGGGATAACAAACAGACGTTGGTGGATTGTAGACCTATTTCATAGTCGGGATGACAAACAGATGTTGGTGGACTGTAGACCTATTATATAGTCGGGATAACAAACAGAGATTGGTGGACTGTAGGCCTATTTCATAGTCGGGATAACAAACAGAGATTGGTGGATTGTACACCTATTTTATAGTCGGGATAACAAACACAGGTTGGTGGACTGTAGACCTATTTCATAGTCGGGATAACAAACAGAGATTGCTGGACTGTAGGCCTATTTCATAGTCGGGATAACAAACAGAGATTGGTGGATTGTACACTTATTTCATAGTCGGGATAACAAACAGAGGTTGGTGGTTTGTAGACCTATTTCATAGTCGGGATAACAAACAGAGGTTGGTGGACTGTAGACCTATTTCATAGTCGGGATAACAAACAGAGGTTGGTGGACTGTAGACCTATTTTATAGTCGGGATAACAAACAGAGGTTGGTGGACTGTAGACCTATTTTATAGTCGGGATAACAAACAGAGGTTGGTGGACTGTAGACCTATTTCATAGTCGGGATAACAAATAGAGGTTGGTGGACTGTAGACCTATTTCATAGTCGGTATAACAAACAGAGATTGGTGGATTGTAGACCTATTTCATAGTGGGGATAACAAACAGAGGTTGGTGGACTGTAGACCTATTTCATAGTGGGGATAACAAACAGAGGTTGGTGGATTGTAGACCTATTTCATAGTCGGGATAACAAACAGAGGTTGGTAGACTGTAGACCTATTTCATAGTCGGGATAACAAACAGAGGTTGGTAGACTGTAGACCTATTTTATAGTCGGGATAACAAACAGAGGTTGGTGGACTGTAGACCTATTTCATAGTCGGGATAACAAATAGAGGTTGGTGGACTGTAGACCTATTTCATAGTCGGTATAACAAACAGAGATTGGTGGATTGTAGACCTATTTCATAGTCGGGATAACAAACAGAGGTTGGTGGATTGTAGACTTATTTCATAGTCGGGATAACAAACAGAGGTTGGTGGATTGTAGACCTATTTCATAGTCGAGATAACAAACAGAGGTTGGTGGATTGTAGACCTATTTCATAGTCGGGATAACAAACAGAGGTTGGTGGACTGTAGACCTATTTCATAGTCGGGATAACAAACAGAGGTTGGTGGATTGTAGACCTATTTCATAGTCGGGATAACAAACAGAGGTTGGTGGACTGTAGACCTATTTCATAGTGGGGATAACAAACAGAGATTGGTGGATTGTAGACCTATTTCATAGTGGGGATAACAAACAGAGGTTGGTGGACTGTAGACCTATTTCATAGTCGGGATAACAAACAGAGGTTGGTGGACTGTAGACCTATTTCATAGTCGGGATAACAAACAGAGATTGGTGGATTGTAGACCTATTTCATAGTCGAGATAACAAATAGAGGTTGGTAGATTGTAGACTTATTTCATAGTCGAGATAACAAACAGAGGTTGGTGGATTGTAGACCTATTTCATAGTCGGGATAACAAACAGAGGTTGGTGGATTGTAGACCTATTTCATAGTCGGGATAACAAACAGAGATTGGTGGACTGTAGACCTATTTCATAGTCGGGATTACCCACCTCTTGTTACATGATTACTCCGACAGAATCTGCAAGCAAACTCCTTTGTTTCCTTAACATAACTATTTTTTGTTTACCGTGCCTTTTAATAATAAATAACGATTTGCCATCAATCTAGTTTGCTTACAAGCATGATAGTAAAATATGTAGTAAACATTCTTTTTCTTTATATTTACTGTTTCTATGTAGCTACATCTTACTTTTAATACATTTTATATCTGTATACTACATATACATGTACATTTATCATTAATACTTTTAAGACACGAAAACCGAACATAAAGTCTGGTATTAAATTTTAGTTTTCAAGTTTCGCTTTGTTCTTTGTTAATCGTTATTTTAGTTTTAATTTTATTGGTGTATCATTTGTGGGTAGATAAAGGCTGGACCTGTACTAGTTATAGGGAATAGCAACAGTTGACTCAATATATAGACATACATAAGCCAGTGAGGAAGGAGAACTAGTATGTTTTTAGCGCAAATACTCTACTTCTCATGGATGTAGGCAGCTACAGCTCAAATATTTTAATAACAACATTTGCTGTTGTTGCAATGGTTTCTTATTAGACAAAATGTACCACTGTTGAACAATAGCTCGACGGCGAACTTTGATGCCTAACATCAATGCTCTCTTGTATATTGTATATACATTTTAATCTGAAATAACTATCAATGTTGCATATTTCACAAAATATTACAAACACGTATCTACACAACAGTACTTAAACAATGCAAAATGTGCTCCGACCGTGCGACTCACGATAACAGACGACCAGACCAGACTTAATGAGTAGTTCAGGTGACAGCCGCCAGCATGTGGCCGTACTGTCGATGTATGTATATATATATGTTTCTCTCTCTCTCTCTCTCTCTCTCTCTCTCTCGCCCTCTCTCTCTCTCTCTCTGACTTTTTTTGTTGTTGTTTTGTTTCGTTTTGTATTTTGTTGTTGTTTTGTGTGTGTTTTTGTTGCTGTTGTTTTTGTTTTTAGGGGGGGGGGGGCGAGGTTGTTTTGTTGTTTTTTGTTTGTTTGTTGTTTTTATTTTGGTGTTTTTGTGTGTTTTTGTGTGTTTTGTTTTTTGTTTAAGTTTCTTTAGCTGTCTAATCTCACCTTTGACCTACTAAAGGATGCTGGAGCAACCCTAGTCCGCTTTGATAGAAATTACCTACTGCAACAATTAACTCATCTAAAACCAGAAGCGCAACACTTAACCAACAAGATATACTCGATAGACACACTGGGATACACACAGTGGGATACACACACACTGGGATACACACACTGGGATACATACACTGGGATACACACACTGGGATACACACACTGGGATAAACACACTGGGATAAACACACTGGGATACTCACACTGAGATACACACACTGGGATACACACACTGGGATAAACACACTGGGATAAACACACTGGGATACTCACACTGAGATACACACACTGGGATACACACACTGGGATACTGACTGTCGCTGCTACTGTAGACTACTTTTCCACAGGTATAGTAATTTATAGCAGTCTTTGGAACTCCTCGGCGACGACTGCATCACCACGTTCTGCCAGCACCGCACAATTGATGATTAAATTGTAAAGTTTTATTGCATCAAGCTAAAACACGAATTTAACCTAGTTAGATAGTAAGAATTATTATATGTAGCAAGTGTATGTTTTATTTGATTAGTTAATAATTCATATGTATTTTACAAAGACAATAAAGACTTCATGTATGCATCTTTATTTAAAGCTTGTTTATACATTGCGACCAGCACGATGTTTACATACACCTTAACTTTTGTTATGTTGACGGGTTTCGACCAGCGCTTATCAGTTATTTGGATTAAAGTCGGACCAAATGAGGGGTCAATCGGACAATGTGACATGAAACTGACCATATCTTTATTCTTCCAGGTACACGATTAGTTCACCAACATGGAGAATTGATATAAAATTACATGTATATTTTAACTGGAATACAACAGTTCGGGTTGACAATTACATGTTAATATAAGCAACATTTTACAAACATAATGATGACGTAGGAGTTAGAGGGGATTTTTTTGTGTTTTGTGTTATATTTGGCATAGCATATTTCTAGGCAGCAAAAAATATTTAGATACTTTTTAAACGATTGTTAATAACAAAAGACACATTTAACAGGCTGCAATATCTTTTAAGGAAGAATATAAAACATTGTATGAATGTCTCCTATAATCTGCATTTGACCATTTATTAATCAGAATGAAATGTTCGATGATTATTGCAGCTAGAGCAGGCATTTGGCTAAGAGTTGTAGTTAATAATATACTTCAACTTGACTAATTAACAGCTGGATGTTAGCACGTGATTATACGTATTTGCCGATGTATCAGGAAGACACACCTGCATTTTCTGCTGTTATATTTCTCATCTCTTCTTTAAATTGACAATTTTGGCATTGGACTTGACACTTCGACTGTAGGTCAGGTTATATTCACACAGACAATGTTTTAATGTTCCGAATATGATAGCAAAAGAACTGTTTGTCAAAAAAGAAAATGTTTCGAATAATAGGTTGGTTCTATTGTAAGAGGGTTGTATTGTGTAAAGAAAATTGGATTTCATTTCTCCCATATCCAATAACCATCTGTTTGTGTTTACTATGAATCCCGTTTGCGTCACATTGGCGACTCGCTAAGTTACTAGTGCGTTATCGAAAATAACCATCGGGTGTAAACTTAATGAATACACGTCACGTAATGTGATAAAATAGTGTTATTAGCAATAAAGCTCAGTAACTCATGTATCCAGTTTTATCAACAGAACATGTTTATTGATTTTGATAATCAGTTATTACTGAAGTCGGTATAAATACTTTGTATACTTTATATTAAATACTCTTACAACTATTTTTCTTGCAGTAAATTTAATTATTCTTAGTAGATCGCATCATTAAACGTGATTGAGAGTATGTGTATATACGAAAGTAAAGTTGTTAATTATTTATTTATCTATCAACATGGAAATGAAACTTTATGACACTCCTAGACGAAATGTATAAGCAAGACTAAATATCCGTTGTATGACGTCACTTTGTTCCAGGACATTTGAACAGGCCTGTATATTTGCTTTGCTACCGTAAGCTGCATTTTCTGCACCAGCCATCAGGATACCTGAATGTTCCATAAGCGATACAAGACCTTGTAGAAGAATGAGTTATAATGCAGCAGTAAAAAAGGTTCCTGTCTGGTCCCGAGTTTTTCTGCAGACGCTAACATAAACCCCAAAAAAACTCTTTTATAATGTGCAAGGGACCGTCGGTTTTCCCGTGATGCCTACAATATACTAACCTTCTTCACCATAATCACCGACACTCTGCCACGCGCCCGGACTACTTTAGTCTTGTGTCACTCAGAATGACGTCAGGTTAAACGTCGGTTAGGACTTTGACATTGAAGTTTTAACTTGGTGATACATGTTCATGGACTAAATTAACAACTACATGAACATTATCGAAGTCGCTATTTCGCTACTATTTCGTGTTGTGTGTTTTATGTTTACAGTATATAGACAGAGTAGAGTGACATTTATAAATAGATCGCAGCAAAAACAATATAACAAATGTCATCCTATCATGTCACGTGGTACACCCTATGGTCACGTGACATCTCTCATATTATGCCAAACTATTGCGTAAAAGTTTGACAATGTTAATGCTAGTCGGTTGATCAAGCAGAATCCATCTAAGCCTAATCACCTTAAAGCTACCAAATTACAACGTATGTTTAAACTACAAAGCACATGTGCAATGAAGATCGGTGTATCGCGCCGATGTTTTTATTTAAAAAAACCCCAACTTATATCAATAAAGGCTCTTGGAACATTTAAGCAAAATAACTGCAATATTGTCACAACGTCTAACCTTATTTAAAAAAGGCCACTCCATCCTGATAAGACTTTACTCTGCCACCTTGGGTCCTTTGATTAAATTGGATGAATTGAACACATTTATTGTTCATAGAAATAGCAAATACTGCAGACGATGGGTTTTTCAGTATTTTTTCTTTTCGGGTGAATGTTGTATTTTGTTTTCCAAGAACACAATTTGGGCCTAATAAGGTATACACAAAAGATTGTCGGGGACGGTGTTTCTCTAGAAATTGCTGTAAAATGAAGTATGTTAGTGACGTCAGTTAGGGCATTCGACATTTTTTACGAGTTATAGTTTCCTTCACTTAACAATTTGTTTGTTTGCTCAGACAATTGTATAAATATAACTTTTTGAAATCACTTTTTGATTCATTGTTTGTTTTAACAATTAAGGGAACACCTATGCAAACCAATCTAGACTATTAGCTATCTACAGGCTTACAATAACAAATAAAACTATAGAAAATACACAGTATATTTACTTATATTTACTTATGGCTAGCAGTTTGGTTCCTACGTTCGATAATCCTCTTTATATAGGTTAACATAAGTAATTTAAAAGTAAGAATGATCCCTTGTCATTTTAAGTTTGACCCATGATCTGCGAGTAAGAACTTGACATAAAGATATCAAACAGTTGTTGTTATTATTGTTGTTGTATATGCGCGCGACTGTCTGTCTTAAATGGGCTAATTAAAAATGCATTAAAATAATTTGCAAAATTAGAGACAGAAACACTTTGGGAGGGTCGACCCGACCCGACTATCCCCTGATGCTAGGGTAGGGCCTATACAAGAAATATATTTGGGAAAAAAATGCGGCGTTGTTAATGCAATCTATTGACCTTTCTCAGAAATTGAGCTATAATGAAACCGAGATATCAAACAATTATACATTTTTGACAACATTTGCTCGCTCCGTTTACCCCTCTCATTTACTACACTTACAGGATCGTGTGATGTATGTATTTCAATAGTGAACCGATTTTATTGTTGTTGATTTGAGCAACTACCTTATAAAAATGTTTCGTCCAGGGAACGTTTACTTGGAACACTACGGTATATGGTAGTTACAACCTAGGCGAGTCGTTCTGATATTATTTAAGTTGATATGACGTGAGGCTAGACAGCTACGCTGAAAATATATATAAGTCGGCTAGGCAGAGAAAAATAATAGCACGTAATATTTATTGTAAACTTTTTTACTGAACAAAAAGGGGGTTAGGTCATCGGGACATAACTTTTTAAATTTCGATCACTATGTCAGTCATACTGTATGTATATTTTTTCGAGGATGTAATAGACCTACTGTAACACCGGCTTGTCTGAACTGTAGTTCTTGTTGTTTGTTTTTTGATGTTGTTTTTGTTTGTTTGTTTATTATTGTTTTTGTGTGTTTTGCGGACTTCAGCCTTGTGAGGGATATTACATTTCATAGCATTGCATTTGACAGCAATGTTGCTTAGTTGTGTTGTTTTTTAAGTTTGTGAAAAGTATGTCAAATACCAAGACAAATAGTGTGCGAACGTTTCTCGGTGTTTTATTGACATATACTAATTTGTGTCAAACCAAACCGCCATTTGACATGGCGTCCGTGGAGCTCCGGGACGAAATTTGTGTCGATGAGCTTGTCTACCGGAAACTGTTTGCGGTACCTTTCCACCAATGCATCACGGAATGTCAGCTGAGGTATCGTTGCCATCACATCTTGTACATGTCCGAGGTGCAGTACTGCGGCCTTATTGACAGTACCAATTTCACAATTCCCCAAGACACCAATGCGATGCACTGTCTCTATGTTAATGTTGATGATGTGGACTTTTCGGTTGGGAGTTCGAGTCTCGGTCATTGTATCCACAAACCATGCGCAACTACTGAGAGATGTTTAACCAGTGGGGCTTTTCACCAATGTGTTATATCGGAGTGCCCCGAACCACCGACTGTTGCCAACGGGACTCTATTATCTCGCTCCATGGCGGTTGGTGTCCGGACGACGTACAGTTGTGACAGGCCACTGATACTGGATGGCCCGGGAGACCTGTATATTACCTGCTTGACCAGCGGCCAGTGGTCGAACCCAGGACTCTCCTGTGACAAACCGTGTCCAACACCATATCCACGCATTGTCAACTCCAAACTGGTACATACCAGTAATCCTCAGTACACGGTGGGAACCATTTTACATTACGAATGTTTGCCACCGTACACGGCGGTGTCCACCAATGATACATTCGAATGTCTGCCGGGGTCCATATGGAGACACACCCCAGTACGATGTTGCCGCGCAGGATATGAACTTTATGCATCATTTTGCATCAAGATTAAAGTCACAAACACTTCAAATGACACACACGCAGGTTGGTAAAAAACAATGCGTTTTGTTGTGGTGCATGTTACAATATTTTATTTATTTAAGTGTTCTTGAATTGAAATTTTACAACTTCTTGCCTATGCATTTGTTTTGTTCTAAATTGTTTTGTTGTTATTAAAAGTGTCAACGTACAAGGTGACAATTCTATGTGCGGCAATGCGGTGGCACTGAAACGGTAGCCGAAAATCTGGCATTTAGTTGAACAAATTATTAAGTACTGCGGACCGGCAGTGGAACAAAACGAATAATTGTAATTCGCCGGATGTGGCGATTTGCCGTCCTCGGAGAGGTAGCGCACTGAAAATAGGATAAATATTGTAACCCATTGTGAGAAATCGTCAAATATTACTCACAGCACATTGTTGAACGGTATTTCTATTTTTTTTCCCGAAAAAAACATGTATTTTTTATCTGAGCCACGCTTTCATTCACGTCCAGGATTAAACCCAAGCGATATGGGGCTCTAGAGCTCGGCTTAAACATAATATGTATATTATACCTTTATGGAGCGGATTTAGGATTTGACATTAGAGGGAGTCGTGAATTGTATGATAAGTATAAGAAATATCGGACGGATATTGTTCAACGACCTAATCATACAAAATTTGCGTTTAAAATTCGTATATAGCATTTAGTATATATATGACAGTTAAAAACATAAAAAATAGAAATATGGGCATATTAATATTAATTGCTATTAAGTAAATAAATTGTATGTAGTGTTCGTGGAGTTAAGGAAGGTGAGGAAGTGGGTGTGATGGGACAGTCCTGTCAACACCCACTGCCATCCGCTGTCTTTAATGTTGTCTGTTTTTCAGATATGGTCAAGACGTGTTCGAACGAAGGAAGTAACATGCTCGGAGTAAATTTACTCATGGCAAGCTACGCCATTGGAAAGTATGCACCACAGGTGGAGAATATTATGTTCTTGGATACGAAAGCTCAAGCGATTAATTACATTACGAACAATGACTGGTTATGTCTGGAGAATATCACCGGTGAAGCCGCCGACGTGCTGAGAGGACAAGATATCTCAGAGTTGTTAAAACACACTAGGACAGCCAACCCCCCTTGTACTTGTAGCTTCGCGTCATCTTGGCATCAAAGCCAACCGAACAGTTCTTATGAGGATTGTTTATTTATGGGAAACAGTACGGACTTTCTACTAGCCGATATCAGTTGTGATCCGCCTGGATTTCAGGTGGGATTCATTTGTTATGAATATCAATCCATAGTGTAATTTTAATAGGCAACATTTATAATTGGTAGGAAATGATACAATATAATGGTATCGACCTTGAACAAGGGTTCGTTGGACAAGTACATAGAAACTGGTATTTTAGACAGGACATAATTGAAGTTCCCTGGACATGGCAAAAGTACGTTTATTTAGTAGTTTCTTGTAAATGGGCCATTTTAGCCAGCTGTAGGACTCTTTCAACGGAACTCTCCTATTCTCTGAACACTTCTCAAACGTGTTATATAGCTGTTTCAGTTTTATTATTCGTGTTGTAAAGTGATCATGAAAAAGAAAGGTGGCCGATTTTTTATTTTAAGAAAATAATTGTAATGATATGCCTGTTGTGTTTGGAGATAAACGTTGTATACGCTTTAGCGGTATCGTTATATATGATTATGTTTAACTTAACTAAAAGAAATAAAATAGCGTATACATTCAATCAATGAATGATTAAACATTATATTTGGTAATAGCAAATATATGTTACGTCATTAAATCAATGAATTTTGTTTGAGGAAAAATATTTGACCCTATATTGTCCTTAGTTTAGGAGCCAATGGTCGATAGGGATCCAAGCTTGTTAAAGGCAAAACCTTGGCCAGGTCTCCTGATGGGTTACTGACACCTGGAATCTTATGATAAAAGAACAACTACGCACGTTACAACCACTTTATTCGTTTTATCCGTGATGTATTGATATGTCCTTCTTATTTATTCTGCAGTAGTTACATTAAAGCTCCCGATAATTGGCAAAATTTAAATAGTAAAATTTATTTTTCTTAGAAACTTGTAAAAGAGTTAACGCAGCTTTTTTGACAGTAAAGGAAATTCAGATTGTAAGAAAACTGTTAGTTGGTAGTCTTATTACTATACATTCTCGATAGGGTGTTCGCTTTTTGCCAACTTTCTTTATGTTGAGATTAGAAACAAACCGTAACATCAGGTTTGCTTTGAGTACAAGAGCAGATTCCATTTTGTGATAACTATCTCGTGCTATACTGTATTCGGTATTGGATTTAAACACATGCGATATAAAACCTGCAATTGACCTTTCATTGAGGGAAGTAATAAAGTATAACAACAGGAAACCAAGTCTTGAATAAACAGTCCAATCTCTGATTTGATTTGTGGATGGATTATAGCGATTTTAATAAGGTCGTGTCTAATAATGTCCAGTGGAAGGCAGTTTCTGACACATATTGCCAGAAAACAACATTGTAGAATACGCGACAACTTGGTTCTCTGACAATGTTTTGCTTAAAACTAGTTGTTGATATCCCAGATTTGTGTGGAATGTAATACCACCAACATGTTTTAAGTGGCGGTGATTTATCCCATCTATATACATGTGGCATAATTAGTTTTATACAACCAGCGGACAGAAATGTGTCACCACTTAGCGAGAAATGTATAATTAACTCTTTTATACTCAATAATAATAAAACACATTAAAGCATCAGCTACAAAGGTAACATAAAATGATATATCAAGCTTAATTATGATTTAACGAAATTGAGTGTGGCAGTGGTTTGAAAATTTCAGTTTTTGCTCACCTCACAATTTACATAATGCACTATTACTGCTGTGTATTTGGTTGTAGCAATGTATATTTGTATAAATGGTATTTGTTAATGTAAAATATACTGTAAATGTAATTAAATATTGTGTAATGCTTTTAAAACGGCATATTTCTTAACCAGATATTAATGTGTAACTATGTTATAAGTTAGTTCAAACATTGTATATACACTTAGAAGTCTCTCATAACGCTTTATAGAGTGGTTTGTGCTTTTACTGTTTTATCTGTTTTTGATGTAGTTTTAATACAAATATTCTACTTTATATTGTACAAATGACAAACACACTTGCCTGTCTGCTTTTTTGCCTGATAAGTGTCTTATATTTGTGGTTATAACATTTAATCAAGATAAGTTTTGTTTATTGGGTTTATCTTTCCACCACAGTATTTCAGTTATTTAAAGACGATGAAGCAGATATAGTGCTTCCTTCACTGTGTATAGCATGCCGTGAACACCCTGCATGATACCACACCCAGTCACATTATCCTGACACCGGGCCAACCAGTCGTGGAACTACCCTTATATTTATATTTACGCTAGAGCGTTAGCAAGGGAGCTATACCACTACCATTTTTAACGACCTTCGCGGCAATAAAGATAGTTATCGGTTTAGAGTTTTCTTCTTATGAATATAGTATTTCTGTATGTATTGTTCTATTTTGTTAAAGGTAAGTTTATTGTGATTTTTTAATAATTAAAATAATTTTCTGTGTATGTGTTGTTCTGTCATAATTTAGATAGATAAATGGATGGATGGGCTGGGCAGACAGACAGACAGACAGACAGACTGACGGATATATTTACTTATATAATAAACATATACAATTCGCTATAGGAGGGAATCATTTATGCGATAATAACAACACACATTTATTCTTATTAGTAAATTACAGAAATACATAAAATGGAGTTTCACTGAAGTTTTGTCATTCTATTGTTAAAAACATCAAGAAAAGATGGATATTCTTGTGTCTTTGACACAAGAGCCATATATGGTATTTATGTCATATTGGCGTAGTTTTACCATTTCTTAAATTAAATATGTGTATTAATTTAAGCAATTACAACTGTTACAGTCAATTGCAAAATTACATGCAAAATACATATTTGTTAAAATATACTTTGACATGTTCTAAATAGCTAACAACTAATAAATCAGTAATATAAAAAATATACCAAAGTAATAAAACATCTACTAATATAATACGTACATTGCAATGTTTACCCTATTGTTTACCGGATGTTTTTTTACATGATGCAGTCTTGTATCAAAAGCCTTGTGTATAAAAATTGCCAGATTTCTAGGACACTTTTACTTACCTATTTATTTCTACGGTCATTCATTTTACAATTGACATTCAAACAGAAGATGGAATTTGTCTTCTAGTTTAGTGCATATTTGACACAATCCTTCATCCCATGGTATTGGGTTTATGTTTTCTGCTTCTTTCAATTTCTACAGTTTGTGAAAATAAGAATTAAGATAAGTCTGTTTCTATGGTTACCTCTTTTAAAAAGGTTCGGTATGATATTGGTTCGGTATGATATTGTTTAGTTTTTTTCCGTACAGAAAAATAAGTTCATGGTTATTTTTACAAAGATAAGAATGACTTTGTCTTTTTAATAACTATAAGTATGGTAATGTCCCTTTTATAAAAAAACATGTATTTATGTGAATTTCCTTTTGATAAAGGTAAATAAATGTGTATCTTGATTAAAATATGTGCAAGGTCATTTCTCTTTGATGAAGATAAATATTTATATCTTATCTTATTGGTAAGAATATGCGAGTCATAACTTCTTTTTTATAGATAAATCCTTGAACATAGACAATATTTCAACAGTATACCATGTTGGGTTTGCCAAAAATTGAACATCGCTGAACAAGAGCAAAATTAGGATGCCATAAGCTCATGTGACATTAGTTACTTGAATGGCATGGTGATTTTTTTTATAAAAGTAGTTTTTATTTACAACAATATACATGTATTATTTAACTTGTGATTCTCTTAGGTTTACAAGTTTAGCATAATTGAAAACTCGCCCAGGAAAACTGTGCATCATGTGCAATCATTTTAGAAGCCCTATAAAAGATAAACGGTCGATAAAAGATAAGAGGGGGCTAATTTGTTAAGAATTGTAAAAATAACTTATAAACAATGTAGCAGCTTCTATGACACCTCAGACTTTCTGAGATCATTCTTTTATTTTCCATTTGCAAGCTATGATATGTGAATATGTGCATAAACTGGAAACAACCGGAATTGGAAGAAAAGCCAACAGCTGTTCATGTTAAACATTTTTATTTTATTGTTAAATTTATTTCAAATTGCATGAAAGGTGTAGACTTACTTACAAACAAATGTTGATGAAATGTCATTGCACTTCAAAAATGTTGAAGGAGATATACACAGGCTAACAAACAAAGGTACAGAGCAATAGGTTATGTTATATGGAATATTAACACATGGTTTAGTGTTATACATACAGACATATATTCTTGTATCACACTGACCCACATATTGTATTTCAGGAAACCAACATACAGTCTGTTTCATATTACTTTACATATATACCTTTATAAACCAACATAAGTCTGTTTCATATTTCCTTACATATATACCTTTATAAACCAACATACAGTCTGTTCCATATTACCTTACATAAATACCTTTATAAACCAACATACAGTCTGTTTCATATTTCCTTACATATATACCTAGACAAATATACAGGGGTTTGCAAGTTAGAAGATACCCTCCTTTCTTAATAAAGTACACAAATATTTTTTGTTAACAGTAACAGCTGTTTCTTAAAACTAACTATTAAACATGTTTTTTAATTACTAGATTATTGTGTTCACTGTAAATACATTAATACTGTTTCTTAAAAATTAAGATATTTTTGAAAGTAAACAAACACAGTTTTGTATCTTAAAGGTGGTATCCAACAGTTTGGACCAAAAATAGTTTCATTCTACATCTAGTAAACTATTGTTACATGAACAGATCTCGAAAAATGCTGTTTATTGATGTCCTACACCTGTCGGAAAAGTGAACCAAAACACCATAATCGTCATTGCAAACATGTATATTCTATCTGAGCCAGGCTGCACAGTTAGTTTTTTTCAAACCAAGAAAACCATGTGTCCACTAATGTTTTAGTTCATCCACGTCATCAGCTGTAACTCAGTGTCTATTTTTAGCAGGAGTCCGAACCGTTCTTATTTACTGATTGTTACATATATAAGATGTAGGCAAACTGTTGGGTACCACCTTTCTAATACAATTACATTACAGCAAGAAAAACTATGTGTCAATACAATGACATTTGAGTTATATCTCTTTCCTTCACTCACTTGTTCAATCTGTTTTTAGATTAATAAATGTACGTATGAACACCAACTGACCTACATTATAAGTTATGCTATAATTATCAATGCTAAGTGTTAGTTATCTATTTGCTGGATTCAGCCCATTTATCAATCAGGCCATCCACAGCAGACTGTGGTTTCTAGATTCAGGTAGACGTATGTAGCCTTCACTGTAAAAACATGCAGCAGACAGCTGCCATGACATTGTGTAACATTATCATCCCTCCAACAATTGAATCCTTGGGTGTGTTCAACAATGGACATAAACAAGGAAACAACTGTTAAATACCAACAATGTTTTCTAAAGCTTTTGTTTGTACCTGTCTCGAATTGAACACAGAGGTCTTTCTATAATAAAGCACACTTTATTGCATTAGGCAACTAAAGAAAAACATTACAAAATAACTGGATCAATGCTTTTCTTACAGATCCATCAGTAGGGGTTTGATGTAATTTGGTGAGGTGAAACTGTGTTATAACTCAATGGAAGGACTGCTTTGTATTTGTTTAAAATGTGTTTACAAATTGGTGACTCTACCACTAGGCAACAGTGCACCCTTATCATTTCATGAGAAGTGTATATACCTGTTGATTAAACAAATTTAATTTTTGTTCTAACATCCAAATGCACTTAAAGCTTCATTAATAATCAATGGTGCTGTGAGACAATCAATAGCAACAACAAACAGGCAACCAAAACAAGCCAATTAAAATAGAGTTTTGTAAATAATAAATTAATGTTTTTCATAAAAATAACAAACCCTTCTACTAAACCACATTAAAATAATACTGGCCATGAACGTGTTAAATGTGTAGTTAAAACATAAAATATCCACCCTTTAATTACTGGAATGTAGAACCTGTAGTTTTCTGTTATGGCAATAATAAAATCATCAGCTGAAACAATGAACATATGATAACAAATATCAACTTTACACTCTGTTGACCACAATGACCAAGCTCCAGTAAGACAAAATATTTAAGTTGATATAAACCAGGTTAAGTTACGACACAGGTATGGTCTTATAAAATTAAACCTAGCATATCGTATTTCACATTCATATTTACTTTTGTGATGTCATTTTTTTTATTTCACGAATACACTAGGTCGTATCACTCCCTGTATATTACCATTTAGCCATCAACACGTTTATTTTAACTAAATTGTTTGAGCAGAAATATTTCATTTACTGATATAAGTCACTGTTACAGAAACAATGATAGATTCTTTGATTAAATGAAACATTGTTCAATAACAATATGAATATAATTTATGGTCAGCCACTTAGAATGTGTTATAAAAATAAACCCTTTTTCTTGACCGACATAGATCCTATAATCTGCCGTATGCCATTATAACCAGTGACATATTTGTTGCATAAACTTTACAGAATATCTTGTTAGACAAACTTTTTACTATTTTGGGCTTGTACAATGTAACAACTGCTTTATTGTAATAGACAATCATTCTAACATACTGTTATTATAAATAAAATCATTGATTTATTGGCAAAATATAAATTATTTGAAGTCAATTATTATTTAAAAAATATTTTTTCCTAACATATAAAAATGTTTTAGTCATCTGTAAGAACTGATCGAAAATTAGGGTTTGCTCGATTGGCAGAGAGAGCCATAAGACTTGGAGTATCAGGAAAAAGTAAACAATAAATATAAAATGATGAAAAACAAACATGATATGCAATTGTTTATTTGGACTGCTCTTCAGTAAAATAGTTAAAATACATGAACATGCTTATTGTACGGACACAAACATTACAAACGTTTCATTTCACTGAATCAGCCAGCAGCCAATTGATGAAAACATTGCCTTTAAAATTCATAAAAATTTAAGCAAGAAACTTAAAAAGCATCTTAACAATAAAACTTAATTATTTAAAAAAGAAAAAAAAAGTCTAAATCTTAATGTCAAACTGGCACTTTAAACAATTAAAATGGCATTCTATGAATCATATATGTAAATTATTATATTAATATAGAATTGTTTACTTGTAGCCAATATGTAAACAATTTTATGAATATAAAATCATTCAGCTGAATCTAAATGCAAACAAAACTTAACAATACAAGCCTCACTGAGTTAACATAGGTGTATCAGGACTGTAACCATGATGGGGAGACAACTAAGGGGGAGATAATACATTGTTAAAAACATAAAACACAATGAAAGCAACAACACACAGTCTTTAGCTGTAGCTGTGTGCAGTAGTAACTGGGTCCCCAATATTGTACACTTGAAGACAAACACACATACTTCTGTACAAATCGCAAGGCTAATTTTCCTTCCAAATTAAGACTTTTCCTCTTTTAAGTATACCTGCCTTTTTTATTAATATCTTGCATATTTCTCTCGGGGCAAAATCTTTTAAATTAAAACTCAATGCACTTTGGAGGGATCTTAAGCATAAACATAAGTTTGCAATCTGCAATGTGACTGGGTATAATGTTCTTCAAAGTTCATGCTTCAGGAAGCAAGACTGTAACATTATAGCATTATTATCAATTAACAAATTAAATAATTGGAAAAGTTAAATTCTGTCTTTTTGCTTTATTGTTCACATGAAGTCTTTCACTGGTCCATATATCAGACAGCAATGCAGTACACAGAATCGCTTTGCAAGTCTCCAGCTTTCTTCAAGCTGTTTAATTATTGTGTACTGAAGCCTTGCAAACATCTTAAGTGGGACTAGGTAGGATGTCTTCTGTTTCATCACAGCAGACGGCAAGGTTTATCCACATGGCTGATTATATCTAAAAGACGAAATAACAGAATAATCAGTATGTATTATTATTCTTCAAAACAATGTACAATTTTTGAATAGGCAGTACATGTAAGAGGACATTAGTTCTTATTTTTCATTGTACTAACAGCTGAAGTGATTGGCAGAATTCTCCACAGAATCACTAGAATAGAAATGTGATATTTTCGTGTTCATTTATAAAGCAAATTTTCAGAGATAAAAATCCTGAGCCATGTTGGCCTACACTCACTGTTACTAAGGTCTCAGAGAGGTATAATGTAGCACCTGGTAACAACTTTAAACCTAAATTTATACCATGGATGCCTGTAAGTTGTCCCTAGTACATGTATTGTTAATTCCATTGTTATGGTAACACTGATATAATTTTGGTACTCTAGCTAACTTGGCATCTGGTGTATAAAGAGCCAATCCAATGTCTAGGATTGACCAGTGGTGTATCACAGGAGGGCTGACCACTTCCCATATAACTGTCTGGGGCTGAGGGGTTATAACATGAGACAAACTGCACAACCACACACAGCTCCGACGGTCATGTGACGAGACTGAATGTTCTGTAACATACCTATAAAGACAGGTATCTTGGGGACCGTGGCTGGTTCAGGATCAGACGGAGGTGGGTTGACTGGCCTCTCCATCATACCACTCGAGCATCTCGCTGCTGAATGCTTGGGACAAGGATCCTGGAGACGGAAGGTGGAAACTGGCATTCAAAGCCAGTGAACTGTTGGCCATCTTTTCTGGAGACGAATGCTGCCGATGGTGGTTAGGGGCTATAGGAGGCTTCCTGTGTAGAACCAAGGCAACACAATCATGACGACTAAACAATATGTTCATGTTTGAAGATAAACGCGTAGTCAACTACCTTACAGTCAGTCTATTTACAATAGCACTAGGGGTAAGGACATCAAGGGGGTGGAGTTCTATATGTCATGCCAAAGTAACACAAATCTGAATGGACAGGAGGTTAGGGTACATTATGTCGAGTCAGATGTCAGTAAGAGGAGTGTCTTGTGTCTGTTTGCACTGTCATTTACATACAAAATGACAGTGATGAAAGGTTTTCTATTAAGATAAGAAGTAATAAATAATGACTGGCCTCTCCTTGTGTCTTGTTCCTTATATCTTAGATATGTGTCTAACTAGAAATATTGGCTGACATGAACTGCTTTATCTGCAATTTTCTTGAGTATCATTCATTATATTGTTACTTAATAGCCATTAAATGCTCAAAACACAAAAGTTTGAAGAACAGAACATTCTCACTCTCAACACAATGAGCGCAAATTAATAATGCTAGGCAAATAACATAGATCCAGATCAGGGTCATAAACTGCAAACAGAATTTCATTGAGTGAAACATTTTCTTAACAATGTTTTACATGATAAATCTGTTTTTTGATATGTTTTTAAAGTAGAATGGACTTTATTTAGCATCTGTATTTTTTCTTCATTTTGTGCAATTTCTAACTTTTATTTTCTTTCATATATTCTTTCCATTTTTACATATTTTATAGAAAAAAGTATGCTGAATTCAAATATGGAAAGAAAAAAAGGGTGTTTTCTATAGGATCACAGACTTTTTTCTGTATATTTTCCAAGCACTTTTTCACATTAACAAAGTATTTAAATTCACAATTAAAGTATGTCTAACAATATTAAAAAAAAAAAAATTAATTATTTTTAATGTGTTAATTTAACAAGAAAACTTGATTAGATATATACACTGTATAGTAAATTTTTTTATGCGATTTACAATACAGTATGATAATTCGACCACAATTTCTTATGCACATAAAATTATTTGTTTTTCTTAAGTTAGACAATTTTCTGGAAAACTATTTCAATTTTCTTGTCATTTTGT
This sequence comes from Sinonovacula constricta, assembly GCA_007844125.1. Lineage (NCBI taxonomy): Eukaryota > Metazoa > Mollusca > Bivalvia > Cardiida > Solecurtidae > Sinonovacula > Sinonovacula constricta. The sequence goes on from CM017561.1 coordinate 17,149,905, forward strand.
CATAGTTTACAGTTTCTATACATGCTGAACATGATATGGTTTACGTTTTAATATTATTTTTTTTACAGGGTACAACTGGGGCATATGCTCATAAAAATTTGTCAAATTTTATCAATTAGTATGTGTATAAAATTAAAATTAAAAATGCTTCCTTCTTAATCTGGTAGAATGATGCAGAAATAAATGTCAAAAAGAAATATTAGAAGAAAAAAAGGTGACCTTTTGCAACTTTACCCTAAACCCCAAGTTTTGAAGCACTTTAACCCTAATTTTACTATTTCAAAATATACAAACATAAGCATAAGATCAGGTGATATTGTCTTGTTTGCTTTTGACATACACTGCAGCGACCAATTATGATCATTATAGTGACGTCCAACTATTTTGGTGGAGGAAGTCCCCAGACAAATGTCTGGGTAGAACCACCAGTGTACTGAGTCATCTGGAAGACCTTGCCACATTAAATCCTTTGCCCTGAAAGTGACTCGAACCCATGCAGTGAGAGGCTAAGCGGTCAGAGCAGGTACAAGACGGCAACTCTTCCACTACACCACGGGTGCCCCATGGAGATATTTTAATTTATAAGTCAAATGCCACTTTTCTGTAAGTTAAAAAAAATCAACAGAGACCATCTGTGTCCAAGAATGCAATGTACAGGAACAAAAATTTGATGACAAACACACATACTTCTGTACAAATCGCAAGGCTGATTTTCCTTCCTAATTAAGACTTTTCCTCCTTTAAGTATACCTGCCTTTTTTATTAATATCTTGCATATTTCTCTCAGGGCAAAATCTTTTTAATTAAAATTCAATGCACTTTGAAGGAGAGAAATGCAAACATCTTGGACAGAGAGATGCTAGAATCTTGGTCAGAGAAATGCAAACATCTTGGACAGAGAAATGCAAACATCTTAAACAGAGAAATGCAAGAATCTTGGACAGAGAAATGCACAAATCTGGTCAGAGAGATACAAGAATCTTGGACAGAGAGATATCAGAATCTTAAACTAAGAAATGCAAAAATTTGGACAGAGAGATGCAAGAATCCTGGACAGAGAGATGCAAGTATCTTGGACAGAGAGATGCAAAAAATTTGGACAAAGAAATGCATAAATCTTGGACAAAGAAATGCATAAATCTTGACAAAGAAACACATAAATCTTGAACAAAGAAATTCAAGAATCTTAAACAGAGAAACGCAAGAATCTTGGACAGAGAGATGCAAGAATCTTGGACACAGAGATACAAGATTCTCAAACAGAGAAATGTAAGCATCTGGGACAGAGAAATGCCAGAATCCTGGACAGAGACAGGCAAGAATCTTAAACAGAGAAATGCAAGAATCTTGGACAGAAAGATGCAAGAATCTTGGACAGAGAGATGCATGAATCTTGGACAAGGAATGCATAAATCTTGGACAAAGAAATGCATAAATCTTGACAAAGAAACACATAAATCTTGAACAAAGAAATTCAAGAATCTTAAACAGAGAAACGCAAGAATCTTGGACAGAGAGATGCAAGAATCTTGGACACAGAGATACAAGATTCTTAAACAGAGAAATGTAAGCATCTGGGACAGAGAAATGCCAGAATCCTGGACAGAGACGAAAAGAATCTTAAACAGAGAAATGCAAGAATCTTGGACAGAAAGATAAAAGAATCTTGGACAGAGAGATGCATGAATCTTGGACAAAGACATGCAAGAATCTTGGACAAAGAGATGCATGAATCTTGGACAGAGGGATGCATGAATCTTGGACAGAGAGATGCATGAATCTTGGACAAAGAGATGCATGAATCTTGGACAGAGGGATGCATGAATCTTGGACAGAGATGCAAGAATCTTGGACAAAGAGATGCATGAATCTTGGACAGAGGGATGCATTAATCTTGGACAGAGAGATGCATGAATCTTGGACAGAGGGATGCAAGAATCTTGGACAAAGAGATGCATGAATCTTGGACAGAGGGATGCATAAATCTTGGACAGAGAGATGCATGAATCTTGGACAAAGAGATGCATGAATCTTGGACAGAGGGATGCATGAATCTTGGACAGAGAGATGCATGAATCTTGGACAAAGAGATGCATGAATCTTGGACAGAGGGATGCATGAATCTTGGACAGAGAGATGCAAGAATCTTGGACAAAGAGATGCATGAATCTTGGACAGAGGGATGCATGAATCTTGGACAGAGAGATGCATGAATCTTGGACAAAGAAATGCAAGAATCTTGGACAAAGAGATGCATGAATCTTGGACAGAGGGATGCATGAACCTTGGACAGAGAGATGCAAGAATCTTGGACAAAGAGATGCATGAATCTTGGACAGAGGGATGCATGAATCTTGGACAGAGAGATGCATGAATCTTGGACAAAGAAATGCAAGAATCTTGGACAAAGAGATGCATGAATCTTGGACAGAGGGATGCAAAAATCTTGCACAGAGAAATGCAAGAATCTTGGACAGAAAGATGCAAGAATCTTGGACAGAGAGATGTATGAATCTTGGACAGAGAAATGCAAAAATCTTGGACAAAGAGATGCATGAATCTTGGACAGAGAGATGCACAAATCTTGCACAGACAAATGCAAGAATCTTGGACAAAGAAATGCAGGAATCTTGGATAGAAAACTGCAAAAACCTTGAACAGAGAGATGCTCGAATCTTGGACAGAGAAATGCAAGAATCTTGGACAGAGAGATGCACTAATCAGGACAGAGAAATGCAAGAATCTTGGACAGAGAAATGCACGAATCTTAAGAATCTTCTAAGATAGGCATGAATCTTGGACAAAGAAATGCATGAATCTTGGACAGAGTGATGCATGAATCTTGCAAGAATCCCGGACAGAGAAAGGCAAGAATCTAAAACAATGAAATGCAAAAATCTTAAACTAAGAAATGCAAAAATCTTGGACAGAGAAATGCAAGAATCTTGGTCAAAGAAATGCATTAATCTTGGATAAATGCAAGAATCTTGGTCAAAGAAATGCATTAATCTTGGATTGAGAAATGCAAGGATCTTGCAAGAATCCTGGACAGAGAAAGGCAAGAATCTTAAACAAAGAAATGCAAGAATCTTAAACTGAGAAATGCAAAAATCTTGGACAAAGAAATGCAAGAATCTTGAACAGAGAGATGCAAGAATCTTAGACAGAGAAATGCAAGATAATATTGGACAGAGAAATGCAAGATAATATTGGACAGAGAAATGCAAGAACCTTAACAAAGAAATACAAGAATCTTAAACAGAGATGCAATAATCTTGGACAGAGAAATGCAAGATAATATTGGACAGAGAAATGCAAGATAATATTGGACAGAGAAATGCAAGATAATATTGGACAGAGAAATGCAAGATAATATTGGAAAGAGAAATGCAAGAACCTTAACAAAGAAATGCAAGAATCTTAAACAGAGAAATGCATGATAATGTTGGACAGAGAAATGCAAGATAATATTTGACAGAGAAATGCAAGAACCTTGGACAGAGAAATGCAAGATAATATTTGACAAAGAAATGCAAGAATCTTGGACAGAGAAATGCATGATAATGTTGGACAGAGAAATGCAAGATAATATTTGACAGAGAAATGCAAGAACCTTAACAAAGAAATGCAAGAATCTTAAACAGAGATGCAATAATCTTGGACAGAGAAATGCAAGATAATATTGGACAGAGAAATGCAAGATAATATTGGACAGAGAAATGCAAGAACCTTAACAAAGAAATACAAGAATCTTAAAAAGAGAATTGCAAAAATCTTGTGACTGAGAAATGCAAGTATCTTAGACAGAGAGATGCAAGAATCTTGGACAGAATGAGCACAAGAATCTATTGTCAGGATGATACAGGAATCTTAGAATGATGCAGGAATCTAAGAATGATACAGGAATCACAGAATGATACAGGAATCTTAGAATGATGCAGGAATCATAGAATGATGCAGGAATCTACAGAAATCTTAGAATGATACGGGAATCTTAGAATGATACAGGAATCTTAGAATGATACAGGAATCTTAGAATGATGCAGGAATCTTAGAAATGATGCAGGAATCTTAGAATGATGCAGGAATCTACAGGAATCCTAGAATGATGCAGGAATCTTAGAATGATACAGGAATCTTAGAATGATGCAGGAATCTTAGAATGATAGGTGAACCTTAGAAATGATACAGGAATCTTAGAATGATACAGGAATCTTAGAATGATGCAGGAACCTTAGAATGATACAGGAATCTTAGAATGATGCAGGTATCTTAGAATGAATGATGCAACAAGACAGAGTAATGCAGAAATCTTTGACAGATAATTAAAGAATTTTTGACAGACAGAATAATGCAGAAATCTTTGACAAAGTGAGGCAAAAGTCAGAGTGAATTTGCAGACTTATCTGCCCTGTGTACAACAGAAAATAATTCCAAAGTTATTGCTTAAATTATTCAAGTGATAAATTGTACATAGACCAGAACAAAATATCTTTAATATAAACATCAAGTGTAAAACAGAACCTTCTTACAATGGCTATGAGCCAGTAGCAGGAACAATAACTCATGACATACCGTACCACACCATGTTGCGACAAATTATTTATAACAAAAAGCAAGTAAACAGACAACACTGAGTGATCACTGTTTCATTACAACAAAATGTTTATTATTTCATAGCAATAACCCTTGCATTAGGAAGGTAACAACTGTTTTGCCACTTTGTTCTAGCAAGGCTCCTCTAATTTTTATCATTATGATTGTTTATTCCTTAACCAAGCATCACAAATATCCGCATTAGGTGCATTATTGTAAAGTGTTTTTATACTTATGTTAAGTTCCACAAAAATCTCTGCCAGGGTTTTACCTGCTCCTGTGAGTATGTCTGTTACTATGTCCATCTGACTGCTGATCTGTCCTTCTCATATGTCCATTTAATTCTTTCTATCATTTCTTCAGACAAAAATAAGCACCAGGTCTAAATCAACTTGACATACACTGATCACATATCCATTTTATTGGTTAATAATCAATAATCACAGAAGTCTGTTACAATTATCTTCTTCTTGAAATAAAAATGAAAATGCCAAACACAAAAATAAAACAATATATGCATACAGAATGTTGTTCTCCTGTAAGCAGATCTAGGTATACACAATACATACAATTACTGAACAAAACACATCTTAATGTCATATACCAAGATTCACTGTAATCAAAACCATAAAATAATATGCTGTACAAGATTAAAATGCAAGTGTAAGTGTCTTACAGTGAACATGGAATATAAACCAAGATTCCTATCTTCAATATTTTCTGGCAATTAATCTTATCATTAAAATATATAGTTTACTTTGACAAAATGGAACACTTAACTAAAACAATACAAGATATATAAGCACACTTACTAGCCACATATTCATTTTTCTTTCTCCCACATTTTTATTTTTGTCACATATAAAACTTTCTTGATTTATACTTAAATTTCTCTAATATTTAACACTATTCTTGTTATGTATACAATATTTTTTCCAATATTGAGCAATAAAAAAACAGCTGTCTTCTCAAAAATCTGGTTGCACAATATCCACCTTAATAATTTCTCAATGATGTTTATTTACGAAAATAAATGTTATACATGTACATTGTTTTAAAGTGAGTTGCAAGGGATATAACTCTGCAAAGAAAACCATGAAGCCATGCAATAATTATCACCCTTCAAATTCAATCTTTCCCTTTAATGTCCTGTGCTAAAGAATTCTATACATACTTTACTACATCTAAGTTATAACTTCATCCTTAGATGACATTTTAAAAAAATCTGTTGTATATATACTTGTCCATAGTATTATAGACAGTGGTGTAAAAATGCTTTCTATTGTCATTGAAAGGGACATAACTCTTGCAAATGTTTGTTATCTCCCATCTAATACTACCAGTCACAAACCTATGCCATGACCACAAATACTGGTACCATTAGTCTAATTGCTTTAATGTAATGATTTTTTTATCTGTATGCTGTCTTGCACTAATTTTGTTCTAGGATTTATCCATTTTGTTGTACCTTAATATCAACTATAAGTATAAAAACTACATGTCTATGTGTATTGGTTTCCCTAAGATATAATGTGGGGCAAGAGTTGAAGAAATGGATGTCAATAGATTAGATATTCATGAAGACACCTTTGCAAAATAATTATGGCACTTGATTTTTATTTTAAATAGAAAAAAATAATAAAAAGACAAGTTAAGTAAGTTTGAGCAGGAAACAAATCTGATAGTGCACACACACACACTGTTCAACATAAAACACAACATCTCAAGTGCAGAGCAAATTGCAATAATAAAAACACAATGTTTTAAGCTTCCACAACATGCATCTGATGGTTCTTGTAACACTCAATTTCATTGGGTGAAATGATGTGATGTTAGTTAACTGATGTGAAATGAGCCAATAAAACAACAGTTAATATAAACACCAAAACCTAGCAATGCACACATGCTTGTTTCTAGTAAGTGCAGATGAAATAAGGTATCTAAAGTAAGAGTATGAGGATTATCTAAGATGATTATGTTTAAGTTGAAAGAATATACAGAAGCAGATTAGTAATGTCTAAAAGAATTTTAGAAAGAAAGTAGGATTTATTACATGTTTAAAAACATAACTACAGAAAGTGGGTGTTTTTAAATCTACAAAAGAAATAGAAATCCACACTGGCCAAATTACACAGATACAACATCAACAAGCTTGTAAGCAGCAAAATTCTCCTCATGCAACCAAATACCAGTGCATGCATACAAACACACATATACAGCAGTCTGGCAGTAACGTTGAAAGAAATTATAGATGTCAATCATCTTACAATACATTTTATTCCAGAGGTTTACATAGTCAATGATTTCTTGACTGGACTTCACATACTGCTGACACTGAGGCACTGCTTTATACTTATCTCCCTTTGTATGGTCAACATTAAGCAGATAGTCCATCAATTCATCTTCTTACCTTTAAATGAAATGAGAAAATTACAAAAAAATGACTAAGAATAATTAACTAATTATTTTCTCATTTGCTGATTTAGTGCTTAAGTCTTCTCAATATTGCAAAGATTGATCTTATCTGCTAATATAAGTCAAAACACGACAAAAACATTTTTTTTCTGTCATTGACAAGATAAGTGCTGTACTTTTGAGAACAATATAAAAATCGCAAAGAGTGTTATTATAAAACCTATTGAGTTAACTGGTTTGAGATCAGCTGGGTTTGACTCCAGTGTGTGAACTGAGGAGTTCTAGCCACATAACTGATCAGGCATGTATCCCCAGCATTTAAAGTATAGACAATACAAGCCAAGGGGCATACAGAAGAAACATATTTTTATCTTATCTTCTGCAGACTGACCACAGTTATCCAACCATGCAGTTTGTTCATGCAATGTAGAATACAGAGAGAATTAACGAAACGAAAGCAAGTTCAAGCATCATATACAATAATTTTCCTTAAGTATATGAATAGATGGTAAAGGCATGCAGCCTGAAAGACAGCTAATGACACAAAAGTACAGAAAAGTACAATATTTCTTTAAAGACAGAGAGGTCTGCATTGTCCAAAGTACATAACAAAATTCACAACTAACACAGTTGATGAAAACACACCAAAGACTGTCCTTGTAATCTGTAACTGTTCATTAGTTATTGTTGTTAATCGAGGGAAAAAAGGCCAGAACCTGCATAACAAATGTTATTACACCTGAATATTCTCAAAACAGGAAAAAAGCTGGTTAGAGCATACTTAAAGGTCTCATTTCACATCATTTAACATAGAAACATAGTTCATATATCGACAATACATCACATCAAGTCACTCAGCACAATGACACATATGGCAAGTTCAACAAGTTACATTTGCTGACCCAAAGGTCAAGGGTCAAAATGCCATTCAAGGTCACCAGATGTTAAGGTCACAAGAGTTCACATCAGATGCTGTTGTTGACGCAATGCTAGCCTAGGCTCACCTGGAGCTACTGGGAGCCTCATGTTGCCCTCGCTGAACGTCCTTGACTGACCGCACCGCCTCACATTTCATCGATGTTGGTGGCTGGTAGTGGCTTTGTTTGCTAGACTGGTGCTGTGCCTTGTACATGATACGACCAGACTGGGACTGCACAGTGTACTGTACACGGGATGTTGTGGTATTCACACTATAGCCAGAGCTAGTACTACTGGTGGATGAAACAATACCGAAACCCGTATTATGATCCTTCTGAGCATGGTTTTGACTCACATAGGGATTGTAAGTCATCATGTGGCGAGACGATGATGGGGAATTAAATGGCGACGAGGAAACACTCTGAAATTGACTGATCGGAGTGCTAGGACCGTGGCTTGAACTAGTAGACGATTTGGCCGACCGGTGATATGATGACGTGGAATGGTTCTCGCTGTCAGACGAATGTTGAGATGGAGAACTGGCTCTTGATCCAACAAGAGCTTGATGGTATTGCTCGACAAGCCTCTGTCGACGAAGCTTCTCACTATATTTATAGAAGTCTTTCATTTCAAAAGGTTTGGATACCTCAACATGAGGTGAAAGTTTTGTTACCGTGACTATTTTACTACTGGTTGCCTGTGGTATGACATGGGGAGATTCAACACGTTTGACACTGACACTGTGCTCGGTGCTATACGGGAAGTTTGTAGTCTGACCTCGCGACCCCTCATAGCCACGGGGACTGTAACACTGGCCCTGGTAACTAGGCTCTCCACTGGCTCCTTCACCAGCCCCAAACCCTTCACTGCTAGACTTTTTAGTAGGACTTTGAACCATAGGTGATGGTTCTATTGTAGAAGCATCCGTATCAGTCCATTTTGTATGACCATGTAAGAACAATTCAGGGTTTCTATTTGAGCCATTAGAAGTTTCATGTTTTACTGGAAGTTCTATAATTTTTCTTCCAGCCAATGAATCGACACGGGATAACGGTTCCCCTCGGTTACCAGATATTATTTCCCCACGATTTATTGGCAATGACTCCCCACGACTTAATGATGGAGCAAACCTATCACTTCTCTCTGTAGCCCTGTCTCTGTCAGTTCGTGAGTGTGTATTTATACTATTATACACACGATTGCCTAATGGGAAATCTGTTTCCTTGGAACCTGAAGGAGGCAGTTGATCCTGACATCGAGATGACAGATCATATTCTGACTTTGAGGTCCGTTTACCAAACCTATTTGGAGTGTTATCACTTATTTCAGTTGACACACTATCTGTATCACTTAACTTACGCTCATATTCCCTATTTTGGCGCTTTTTCAAATTTCTTTCCAAACTACCATAGTTTTTTACAGTTCTGCGATAACCACTATCTAGACTTCCATGTTTATAATGCAGTTTATTATCTAACACATTATCCAGCTCACTGGCTGGTGACACTAGATCTTGATTGCTCTCATAGCGGGAAGTTCGACGAGAGTTCACATTGTACATGTTATTGGTTGAGCTAAACCCACTGTCTAAACTGCCCTCAAAGCGCCCCTGATTTCCTGTTTTAGAGTTGTCATAGTCACTGTGATTGCTATGGTTACTAGTGTTTGATTGGCTACGACTGGGCAGGGTGGGGTATGTGTGGTTCCTGTACTGGTTGGAGTATACAGCGTTGGGTTTGTAGCCACCTTCCAATGAAGGACTAAAGTAAAAGATAAATTACAGCATTATTATTAAATAGTTCATCAGTAAATACAAATGTGTTTTGACTTCTATAAAGAAAAAGATATTAATATTTTTTCAACAACATTCTTCCATGTAAAAGACAATAAACCATTTAAATCTTAACTTGCTAAGAATGAATTGATCTTGCTTTGGCAAATACTGTAGATAAATGTCAGACTGATAAAGATCTGCACCAACACTCAAGTAACTTTTTATGTTTGAAGTTGCAAGACAAAAATGAGACTCCAATTAACCTACAACACGGACATTAAAACTGCAGAATTAGTGACAACTATTTGGAAATAAAGGAATCTAAAGAGAAACGTTGCTTTTTGTGCAATGGTCCTTTTATGGAGAGAACCGGCCACAATAGCTCAAGTGGTAGAGCGTCAGCTTGCGGATCAGGATGTCGCTGGTTCAAACCCCAGCTGGGTCAAACCAAAGACTTTAAAGTTGGTAGTAGTGGCTTCCCTCCAAACGCTCCAGGCTAAGGGGACAGCATTACACCTGGCTTGTCGTGTCAGTATAATGGATTGGCCGGATTCAGTCCCTGGGTACCTCATTAGTGCCCCTGTGCTCTAATGATAGAAATGTCGCTGTACAGTATCAGCAAAAATGCTGCCAAATCCCTTCCCTTTTATGGAGTGGTCCTTTGACAAGATTGTACTGTACCTGCTATTATGAGGACTGAGTGTGACAGAAGCTATCTCTCTCTCTCCTGCAGCAAGGTCCTTGGATGGGGCTGTGTTTGAACGGTGTAAAGGGGATAACTCCTGACCACTCCGACCTTCATGCTGGTGATATATAAATAGGAATATTATTAAAATAAGCATAGTTGTATGTCTTATTTATCAAAAGGACAAAGAAGTAAAAAACGAGAAAAAAAAAAAAACATGTTTAAACTGTAGTTACTGTTTTTGCGCTCTGCACTCTGCTTCATTATAAGCTTATTGCATTTCAAACTTGAAGTAAACCTGCTGTGGTGAGCCATGTAATAGCACGAACAAGCAACATTGCTGTGTGAGCTATGTTATGGCATGAACAAGTAACATTGCTTTGGTGAGCCATGTAATGGCACGAACAAGCAACATTGCTGTGGTGAGCCATGTTATGGCACGAACAAGTAACATTGCTTTGGTGAGCCATGTAATGGCATGAACAAGCAACATTGCTTTGGTGAGCCATGTTATGGCACGAACAAGCAACATTGCTGTGGTGAGCCATGTTATGGCATGAACAAGCAACATTGCTGTGGTGAGCCATGTAATGGCATGAACAAGCAACATTGCTGTGGTGAGCTATGTTATGGCATGAACAAGCAACATTGCTGTGGTGAGCCTTGTTATTGCATGAACAAGCAACATTGCTTTAGTGAGCCATGTAATGGCAAGAACAAGCAACATTGCTGTGGTGAGCTATGTAATGGCAAGAACAAGCAACATTGCTGTGGTGAGCCATGTTATGGCATGAACAAGCAACATTGCTGTGGCGAGCCATGTTATGCCACAAACAAGCAACATTGCTTTCAAAACTGCAAGGTGCAACCCTCAAATCAATCCTGATATGGCACTGGGAACAGTGTTTCTTACTTACATGTTGATAGTTGCCTCGAGGACCCCTTGGAATCAGGGGAGACTGGGTAGGGGAGAAAACCTCAGAATCTGAAAGGGAGACTATTTAGACTAAGTTGTCTCTCTTTAGACATAAATATGTAATAAACATTTATTTAAGCCTTCTCATTATCTTTATTTATTTAAAAAAAATCTGATCAGTTTTTGTGTGTAATCCAATTCAATTCTTCTTCAGTACAATCAATTTAAACTATAACATTTTTAGTCAGAATTGTACTTATTGTCATACAACTTAGGTTATTTAAGCAATCAGTTATATAAATCATTGATTAAACATTGACTCTTATCCAAAATTGTTATAATTCTTTTTCAAAACCATGAAACAATATGCAGAAAACATCCATGCTGTAACAGTAGACAGAGCTATTCCTACTTCAAACAAACATGTACATATTATCCTTTAGATGCACAAATATTTGACTGCAGCACTTGTCTGGTCTTATGTACAAGATATCCATCCAAACTGATCCTTTGCTGATGAATCCTTCCTTTGTTACTTGTCCATTATCCTTGATGAAGCCAGCTCACTGTTCCAGTTATACCATGATACTAGTTTATGTACATGCTCGCCCTGTGTTTATGATTGCTTGATCAGTGAGGTCAGTTTCTGATGTACAGTTTCAACACATGGTCATGCTACTTAGAATATATGCTTCAGGGAAAAGGGGGATAATTTGGTGTTTAAAAAAAACAAAAACACACACAAGCATTTGTCTGGAAGAGTTGTCTTCCTTTGTTTTTAAGGTTCTTTCACAGTCTTCAATGCAGTGTTTGGTTAGTGGAAATGATGATTGGTCTCTCTCTTTGTTGATATTGAATATCTTCAGCAATATTAGCATTGTAAGCAATGAAGTCAATGTTAGGAAGTTAAACCAAATGATGTAAGAATAAACAGTACAGATAAATACATATGTCAAATCGAATGCAACAGTTAATATTAAATTCATTTACTACTTACTTCATCTTCAAATAATTTAAAATGCATTTAGAGTCTCAAAAACTTAAGTAAAATAAATCCCTGAATAAACTGCAAATTTCATGAAACAATATTAAATATTAAATCAAATGATGCTTTCATGCAAACATGGGTGGGTGGGTAAATGAACAGAAATGACAACGTTGGACATCACTTTCAATATGCATAAATATAATGAACATATATCAGATTTCTACGAAAAAAGAAAAAATCATAACAACAAATCAATTTTGGATGTTAATGTTTTAACAGATTAGACAATGGGTTGAGAAAGTGACAATTTGTCCAAAATAAAATAAAACCATCGAAGTACACTACTACATGAACTTACAAAACTGTGTCAAGCATCATTCTACTAATTATGCCATCCAAATCAATTATTCAGTTTAACAAAGACAACCATTTAAACATACCATTCACTGTGTGCTGACTATAAACAATACCCAGTGATGACAATTATAAAACAGGCTTCCATAATGCGAACAAGAAGAGAAAGTTTACCTTTGTGTTGTCAGCTACTAGCAGAAAATAAATAAAATGAATCTAGGCCTGGTCTAGATGCACAAATCTTGAACCCCAAGAAATATTTAGAATAAGTATTGTGGGAGACGAATGTGCAGCCATTGTCTTGGGACCTTGTCTCTGTAGGCTCTCTGAGAATAGCGAGAAAGTATTTGTTTTGTGTTTTTGTTACATTGCACCAACACAGTTATGGTCTAATTGGCGGTGTCCAGCTATATATTGTGAAGTAAGATCCCGGATACATGTCTGGGTAGAACCATTGGCACACCATAGGTCAGCTGGAAGAGCTCCCTACGTGGAAATTCTTGCCTTAACTGGGACATGAATACATTAAAGGTCTGATTGGAGATAAAATCTACATGCAGGGGGGAAATGTTCAGTTGATCCAAGACTAGAAACTGAGAGCTTTAAGACAGAAGACTATGCCAAATTTGTTTACAGAGCTTGTCCTAATTTTCAATAAATCAGATATTGGGTTACATGGTTAAGAAGTTTCTTAAGGGTTCTGTAATGCAATTCAACTTAAATAACAGTGTCAGCAAGAACACTGCTGTACAAGGTCAGGATAATTAAATGCTAACTAGGAAATGACAACAGAACAATCAGGTATTCACACTATTAACACTCTGAAGTGTAGAAAATCAAGTGCTGTTTTTGCTGTGATAGCTTGTCATAAACACCTGGCATGATACCACAATTACCAGCATGTCATAAACACCTGGCAAGATACCACAATTACCAGCATGTCATAAACACCTGGCAAGATACCACAATTACCAGCATGTCATTAACACCTGGAATGATACCCCCATTACCAGAATGTCATAAACACTTGACATGATACAATTACCAGAATGTCATAAACACCTGACATGATACAACAATTACCAGCATGTCATAAACATCTGACATGATACCACAATTACCAGCATGACATAAACACCTGGCATAATACCACAATTACCAGCATGCCATAAATACCCGACATGATAACACAATTACCAGCATGTCATAAACACCTGGCATGATACCACAATTACCAGCATGTCATAAACACCTGGCATGATACAACAATTACCAGCATGTCATGAACACCTGGCTAGCAGCATGCCATGAAAACCTGACATGATATCACAAGCACCAGCATGTCATGAATGTCTGGCGCGATACCACAATCACCAATATGTCATAAACACAGGGCATGATATCACACTCACCAACATGTCACAAACACCTGCCATATTACCACAATCAACAGCATGTCATGAACACCTGGCATCATATCACAATCAACAGCATGTCATGAACACTTGGCATGATACCAAGATGTCATGAATGCCTTGTATGATTGCACAATGGAACAGACACTGCTAGGTTGTCCCTTTTATGCTGATCACAAACAAGATTGATGTAATTATACCACTACATTTTTTATGGCTATCAGTATGTTTTGAGATTGAGTCTTATTATTTTGAGCTGAAGTTCTAAATGTGTGGTTTAAACACTTCACCTCTCAATTTAACAGAAAAAACAAAACAAAAAACAGTACAGCGCAACAACACATAAGTTTGCAGGGTATCATTGTACGTATGGGTAAAAAACAAGAAACATTAATATTCTGCTACAAGGAGTTAAAAATGACCAATTTGCTGACTGTGATGTATGTTTTTCTAAATATTCTGAAGCAATAATCAGAGGCCGTATGTGGCTTAAATAGACATTATCTGGGCATTTTTCAATTGTGATCTTTGTATTTGTTTCACATTTTTTATATAAAAAAAAATTATTTGCCTAACATATTAAACAAATTATAAAGCATGCAAGCATGTGGAATTCACTGCTCCAGCAATTGAATCACAATTGTGACCATGGCAACTAATGGAGATAAGTAACTCGTACATAATTTTTGTGTTCATTTATAAATCCTCCATCGATTTAGAACACTATTTTGTAACAAAATGTGCATTTATAGGCCGGACATATCAATGTAAATATTTGATGACTTTGTTCTGCTTCAGGATGTTAACTGTAACTCTGCCTTTTGATAACACCCAATCTGGGAAATATGTAAATATGTAGAACTACGTGTCAGGCTGGGAACTTGAGTATTTACTTATAATTATAAATTATATAAGGGCAGGTAAATTAATGCTTAAAACAGATATAGCTTATGATATGCCTCCAAGACCTTTGAATGATCAACACCAGACCACATGGATAGTGTCAACAAGAAAACAATGTTGTGAAACTGAACACACAACATATTGAGGGTTGACATTGGTTCAACAATAAACATACACAACAACAATCATTAATGAGCAACCATTCTGACAAGTGGTTACTTAGAATAGTGTTTCAACATTCCGTGTGATGATACTTGTCGAGCACTCGGACACTTAATAAGTGAATTAACTTTCTATTATAATAATTCTATTAGAAGACACTAACAAACTTAAACCTACTAATCAATGCATTCTGACAATTTGTCTATTTTGTGTAGGTTGCCTTTTGTAAAATGATGACAAAACTTCCTAGCTATTAAATGATATGTTTGCTTATATATAAGTTATAAGAAATAAAGGCTTTGTTCATTTCTAGACTGTTATGTTTGTTAATATATTTAAAATTTACATGTATTTGGTTCTGAAAACATTGACAAATTATAAAATTATTAACATTATCAATTATTACATGAACTATAAATAGACTCAACACGATTGGTCATACCCCCAAAATAGTCGAGTCAACAAATATAGATATTGACCTGCTTTCGCTGATATTAACCGCTCTATTAATATAATGCAAAATTTCCATCAATATTATGCGAGCACATCTACAAAACTTCCTTAGACTTGTACGCATTGTGGGATACTCGTCCCAGACGAACAATATTCACGAAGTAAACAAAGTTAACTATTTTCTTGCATTTAAGTTTAGATAATAATTAAAGAAAAAACTATTTCTTATTAACTATTTATAGTTCATGTAATAAAAAAGTTATTTACATATTAGCTGGAAAATATGCTGTTGATATTGACCGCAAAAATCATTATTGACCTTGGCTCAGTCAATAACGATATTTCCCAGCTAATAAGCAAATAATAGTACATTATTATTATTAATTATTTAAAACCTAAAAATTTAAATCCTTAAAGGTTCATGAACAAACCTAGTACTCCAGTAACTGTCATACATATTATCCTTTAACTGATTTCCCAGCTCTCCGAGTTTTTATCTTATTCATTTATTAAAGCCATGTTAGAGTTTATACTGCAACTTATGTTGAGATGTGAGGTGTAAAGGTGATCAATGTTAACCTTTAAAAAAAAATTTACTATGAAATTTATCATGATTTTGCAGTTACATTGTATATACATTTGAACCCTTGACCAGATGTTTATACTTTTGAATGCAAATTTGAGAAGGAAACCTTTGGAAATAAATACTGTATTTACAGATATCCTTTATAGAGACAGGTGGTAAATGTTTTGTTAGCATCTTATTATTATTACATGATTTTAACATAATTGTATGATTTATATATATTATATATATTTTATTTTAAAATATAGAATATGTATTGTATACTGCCAAAAGTCCATAAGACAATATTGAGATTTAATAAAATATATGAATAATGTCAGAACGGTTGCTGGACTAAACATAGTCACACACAAGTAATCAGCTTAAGCTTGAAATTGGACCAGTAGACAACTGACAATAAGACTGTGGAGAGACACATCAAGTGAGGTTAACAACAACAGCCTGAAGACAGTAATGTACAACAGCCATGAAAATATGTACAACAACCACACTGATGGCCACAACACCAAAAGAAAAACAGGTAGCAGTTACCACTATCTGTCTGTTCCTTACTCTTCCCACTCCCAGCTAGAAGTAAATACCAAAATATGCAATAAGGCATCCATAGTTGAAAGAAATATTGTTTCATATCAGTAATTTTATTTTAAGTCTGATTTAAAAAAGTTCAATTAAGGGTTGTTTACTTTTTAGTAAAACAGGTCAAAACACATTTTTTTAAATATGTAAGTATATAAGTAAGTTTGATAAAGAATAAGCTTAAGCAATCCCATATAAGCATCTTTTAAATACTGGTATTAGCAATAGTTAATATACAAAATTTTGTAAATATATATTATGTATAATAGTCAGTCACTCTCACCATGTTTCATACATGCATAAGTAAAGAATGTATATAAACCATTTATTGAGGAAATAAAAAATAAAACAAATCAAGGATTCAATTTTTATTGGTTCAGTTATTCTTTTTAGTTTTTGTTTTTTTCTTTGTACGTTTTCTATCAAAATCATATAAAATGTGATCTAAGACAAAAGACGGATTAAGAAACAGATTCTGTGTTCATAAAATATGAAAATGCTCAAATAAATAAATATTGTAAAAAAATAAAAATAATTAAGAGTGAAAGAAAGTGAGAATAGAAAGACTGAAGAAGGAACTAGAGTGAAAAATAAAAGATGAATATTTACATAGAAATATGTACATGAGACAGATAATGAAATTACAGAATAAGGAAAAGACAAAGTGATTATTTTTGTTGTTTTGTTCCAGTTTGAGCAAATTGTAAACAAAATATTTTTGCCTGACTTTGTCACCGGTGAGACAATGAAAAAAAACACTGCCTAAGCACACTATAGATTATGCAAGTATTGGTCCTAGATATATTGGTCTATATAAATAGTGAACTTAATTCACAATAAATAAATATACACCAGTAGCATTGAGGTATCTTTATGCTTTAAAACTGTTTCAAAGCTTAAAAAGATTTCTGCATAATATGTCTGTTAAAAATATATTGATATTGTCTTCTCTCAATGACTATAAATACCATTTTTTCTTTGAGGTAGTTCAATTTGTTCTTAGATAACAAGAACTTCAGATGGTTTGTGTTATTATCCATGCATTACATCTTCCACCAGACTGAAATCATGCCATTTTAATACCCTGACACCGGGCAAGAATGCCCTGTTAATTGTTAATGATTGGCCAGTACAGGGCCAGTTCATTCAAAGTATCACATCATACAAATGTTTTGTATTTAAATAAATAGCACCAATAAGGATATTGCACTTTTAGTTGCCTTTGAGACCTTCCAAGCTGTTCACTCCAGACCTACATTGCCCTATTGTGATATTCCATTACTGCAATTATTTTTGATACCACTGCAACATATAGAGGGACAATTATTATCTCCATTTGTTTAGAAGATGAGAATTGTTTCCCTTGGATGCTTGGACTGAGATTCTGTGAGTAGCCTCCCTTATTTCAGCTGCCATACAGTCATACTGCTGTTTCCTTGTTGGCTGCTCTTGGCACTTGAGGAGATGTCTTTTGAAACATTGTGTGATGCCATGACGCCCTCTTGCTTCTACGAGTGTTCGGCGACATAACAACCTTCTCTCGTCTCTTCGGCACTGGGGGAGGTGTAAGGAAAGACAACTCTAGCAGGGACTCTTCAGGGATGTACTTGTACGACGAGTGGTAAAGGGAATCGCTAGATATTTTGTAGGAGGAATCCTCTGCGCTGCTACGAGATGTGTCCAGATCGGAGTGCGTCTGGTCTGCAAGTCGAGATTCCTCCAGCTGAGACTCACTGAGAACACTACCCTGAGACAATACACTTGTCTCATGAATCACTGATGAGTTTCTCTCTGTCTTCACTCCGGCATCTATCAATCTGTTAAACCTGAGTAAATTCTTCTCTCTGAACGAGCGTGAGAGTCTGTGAGCCACTGACACGTGATGGTGTCGTGACTTGGGTGTACGTGTGACATACGTGTCATCACAGAATGCAGGTGAATCACCTTCCACGCCTCTAACGTGGTACATACCATCATATCGGGACTGGCTGGGAGATGAGGTGGTGCTGCCTTTCTGATGCTGATGAAGCTTCTTCTCCATGTCTTTTAACTGAAATGAAAAAAAAACAGAAAATTAAACTTGATTAAATCCAAGACATTTAAATATATAGCAGGAAAATAAACTTCATAGTAAATTTGTTTATGAAACAAAAACATTCTACTTTATTACCAGTTTTCTCACAGTGATGGAATATTACATAGTAACATAATTAGATAGAAAGGCCAGATTATGATAAAAAGGAATTTTAGACAATTAGCTATAAGAGAACCCAGACATTTAATTACAACAATTTACAACAAGAATTCAGATTATTTTCAAATTTTGCTAAATCCTCTTTTTTTACAGGTTTTAATTTTTCATTTGGTTTTACATGTTTAAAAAAATAATCCTGTGTTGAAAACATTGCTGATAAGACATTTAAGGCAAATGCTTATTAAAGACTGTATGGCAAATGTAGGCCAACTTTAAATTTTTAATAATAAGGTTATTACAAACCTTGGTCTGAGCCTTGATGAAGGAATGTCTACGTTGTTTGCGGACGAAGCGGCTGACGGACTTGTCGGAGGCGAGTTTGTGGGCTGCACTGGTGATCTGTTTCTGAAGCTCCAACTCCAGCTCCAGTTGCTTCAAGGTCTCATCCTCTGTCTGTAAGCAGAACATTGGACAGTAAATGAACTGTTATGTAATGCACTAATGGAAACTGTGAACAATATTTTTACTATCAAACTGGTATGGTCAGTGTTTCTTGTGGCAATGCCAGTATAGACATAGGTTACTTTAAAGCTTTTAACTAAGACAAGAGGTTTGTCTGCTTTACTCTGGGTCTTGTTAATGAAAGATACAAACATTGGCCTATTTTCAATTGCCTGTAATTATACATATATCACTTTCTGATTTATGTATTTTAAATAACTTCTC
Source organism: Sinonovacula constricta (assembly GCA_007844125.1). NCBI lineage: Eukaryota > Metazoa > Mollusca > Bivalvia > Cardiida > Solecurtidae > Sinonovacula > Sinonovacula constricta. The sequence goes on from CM017561.1 coordinate 17,169,566, forward strand.
ATTGAAATTATTTTATAATGTAAGTTATATCCTTATCTATTGCTTACCTTATCTTTACTTGACACAACATCTGAGGAGAGAGTGAAGGCAGTGCCCACGCGGCGTCTGATCACCGGGGGTTCTTCACCTGGTGCCAAGGGCGTCTCTCGTGGCAAAACACCGGTCAGCTCCTGTAACACAGCAACAGAGGGGTACATGATGGGGTGTAGAGCTATCACCCACAGCTAACAGCATTCCCACAATTGGTATCATTTGATGATTATAAATTTACTGATTTTAAACTGATCCTGGCACACTATAATTAACAAAATAAAAGGCATTGTTAGGTGACCAATAAGTATACATAAAGCCCTTCACCCCTTCTGTTCTTTTTGTTTAAACACCTGTAAGAATGTCTTCTCTTAGCAGAAGGTAAGGACAGAGCAAAAAATAAACAAGGAGTAAGACTTTTTCTCCAAAGACATGAATCAGAAAAAACCCAGCTGCATCAGTTATATTTAGAACCACTTAGCCTCAGAAGTATAATGATAACAATCCAGATTCCTACAATGGCTGGTCAGGAAAATGTTGCTGGTAGTGTAGGTTTGGTAAGGCTGATGGAAATGGTCTTGTGCTCCCATGACCATAAATATGATATAAAACCCTCCTAATGTGCCTGGCTCAGGTTAACCATTCAAAGCTACATGTAGATGCTTCATATGGATCAGAGTACAGTACAGCTGCTAACAGTGTATTCAAAATCAAGAGGTTCGTATTAAAGCTCATTTAACAAGTGATTTATTTCAAGTTATGAATCAGTCACAAACTGCAGAAATGTAACTACAAGTCAAACATTCAATTAACTGATTTTTTATAATGGTAAAGTGTATCTCTTACCCCTTCTTTAATACAGAGCATTTTGAGTTCCTCTGTGTGTTTGCGGAGCACCTCCTCCAAGGCCTCCCGCCGGGCTTTCAGGGCCGCGTACATCTCGCGCTGAACTTTTGCGGTGTCCGCTGGGTCAAAATTCACTGAAACACACAAACAAGGCAAACTGTTAGTTGTGTTGAAAAATGTTACATGATTAATAGAAATGCATTGTTGGTAAATACTGACATGGTTTGGGTTTATATTTTGTTTGTTTTGGATGCAGAAAGGTACAGTTATGGCTTATGGTATGGGTAATCACTAATTTGCTTTTGTCTTGGCTACCCTCCAGTAGAGACAACACATCTCCACATTGCCCTGAACCATTATGAGCAATAGAGATGGGATCCCCTGGCCCACACACGGTTATCTAGGCTTATCAGAATAAACCATATAATTGACACATAGAAACCCAAGACCAAACAGCCAAGTCCTGATAAGTTATAATACCTGAGGGTTAAACCAATAACATCTCCTAATGTCAAGTGGCTACAAAACAACAACAGTAGTTGAAATACCTTTACTAACATTATGATGGATTGGAACCACATCATCTTGTTGGTACAAGTTGTATATTTAAACTCCTTTAGTCAGTAGTCAGATAGTGACAACCTGCAGCAATATGCAGTAAATGTTCCTGGACTAACATCACATTGTTGGTGTTTAAACCTGGGACTGAGTCCAACATCTACACACACAGGTTGTATTCTTCTCTAACTAATCAGATAATCTGAGGCCATCAACATGAGAAATGGCAACAATTACTCTTGATACAACAAGAAACAAAGTGACAACTGCTGCAAGTTCTCAATATAGATACAGAGAAAACATTTTACAAAGCAGGCATCACAAGAGGTTAACGTTTCAATGATTATCCAACCTTTCACTTTCTCATTGCCCAAATGATCTATTCAGTGAGCCTTCAATTTCACAAAATAAATAAGTATTCAGTTTTGATTTTAGTTTTTCAAAGCTTTCACCACTACAGTACTTGATTACTCGTTGAGTCACCATCTTCTACTTTTGAAAACTCCAGATCGTTGTGAGCAAACATTTGCTCTTTTGTAGTTCTGAATTTCCTGTACAACTATAATAGAGGAAGTGCACAATCTGTTTACCTCTGACTCCCACCACCATATCCTCCCAATCCAGGTAAGCCAATAACACATGGTAATTAGTGCACAATATTTATCTGTTCATGAGTGATTACTCCAATAATATAACCTCTGATAATCACATTATAAATTCAAAACAAAGTATTGCCTATTTCTCAGCATGTAAGCTGTATGAATCTGTAACAACTTAAGATGGAGCAGGTGATATTTTAAATGAAGAAGCCAGAGATACAGAGATATATATCAGTAGGCGCAACTATTGGTTAAGATTTTGAAACATCAACAGGTAGTGCTAGACTCCAGTTGTGGCCTATTTTGAGCTTCAGCCCAACCCTGCTTTACTTGTAAATGGTTCATTCCTAAAACTTCGCCTACATGTTGTCCCTACATTTAAAAGGAAATATTGATGTTCCTAAGTGACTTAGTAACAGATCCTAATCAGACAGTCCCATGTGCTGGCTGCTCTTGGTGCATACTTTGCCTGTCTAAGCAGTTTCAGAGCTAATCAACAGGCCCTGGTTGTGTTCAGATGCTGAATCATAAGTCCTGCCCCCCTGCTTGCCTGATGGTATAAAACAGTTGTTGTACCCTGATTGACCGATAAGACAGCCACTTCTTAACTCTAAATACATATACACTCAAGTTGCCCTAATATTTCTTTTGGTATCTCTTAGTTTATTCTTGGCTCTATGACTAAGAATCACAAGATTTATCTTGTGATAGTTGTTAATTACACTGCATCTAGATACCATCATGTTAAATAAACATAAAAGAGCATCTGCCAAGATATAAATAAAACAACATATGGGCAACTTTAAAGTACTGAATAAATATTTTCCGTCTGATCCCTATTGTCAATTCTCAGTTGACTGCTTTATCAGAAGATCAGTGAGGTAAGGGAGTCATAAAGGGCCCAGAAGCCCTTTATTCAACAAGGTAACTTGAACTATCGGTCTACAAGCTTAGTCTCCTATTCACAGTGAAAGTTAAACTTAAGTATAATGGGTCTGGTATAGACAGGTCAGGAGGCTATGTATGAATTATGGGGTAAGCTTCTTTCAGCGGACACTGGATATTTAATCAAGCAGATTTATGGGCTAACATTAGCTCATTGTGAAGCATCTTCTTCCTTGGTCACCGTCAGCACAGAGCGCGCCACCACTTTCCACCATTTGCCACATGTCAGTCCTCTCACCGTGAGATTTATGACTAAATATACTGACCATTGTAAGTTTTCTACACCTTCACCCTGTTACTCTTCATTGATGAAATGTAACACTAAACAGTTCCTATAATTTCAACATATGACAACCAGGTCATGGGGAGGATTTTATTTATATTTCTATAATTTGAATTTCATTCATTACATTGGACAGATCACTTAATGTATTAATATAAATGTATAAATCTCCATGGGTGACATTGTGTAAAATACTTAATATGCTGAGCGAAAATATTTTAAAATAGTCAAACAAAGCCTACTTCCTAAATCTCCCCTCAACATTTTGAACAATTCAATCAATTCCTTGTATTGTAACTATATACAAAGGCTTGTTTAGGTTGTTATCTAAGGGAAGATCTAGTCTGTTGTCATGCCACCATTAACTTTGTAAGCTCTACAAAACAATGCTGACACCTTTAAACAAAGATTGGGTCTATATAGGGCTATTGGGTTCACCAACAAATGTTTAGGTTAAGTAAGCAGAGAGAATCCAGGTAAGTCTAATATTCCCTGAGGCAGGAGCAGGAAGTAACAACTTAGGTTGACTTTTAATTGTTAAGTATCCCCAACTGGTTTATACAGGACACTTTGTAGAATGTAAAAAAAATAGGCTCAGGTGGTGACAAAGTTTATACCTGAATAATATTGGCACATCTGGTTCATAGTCAATCCTTGCCCAACAAAGGCATCAGATTTCTTTTTAAACACATCTTTTAGTATAATGTTTGCTAGTATATCTAACTACCCTTGAAGAATATTTGCACATTGATGCATGCAGTATACACTTGTGTAAACTTGAGGTCAGTAATTATTAAACATAAAATTAATAAATAAAAAAATCCTCAAATAAAAACATAAACTAAATAAAATGCCACAGACCAAACAAGACCCAGTTTACTACCAAATAAAACCCAACCAGACCTAATTAATATCTAATTGCATGAGATTCAATAATGATAGCAATTTACATGGGCCATTTCCTTGAGATTGGATGAGTTGATATTCTGTAACTGCACATTTCCTACCATTAAAGGGCCTGTACCACCACACCCAGCCCTACTATCATATACAGTCCAGACTGTCTGGCTACATACAGACCTATAAAAGGCACATGACCTTTCACTTGTGTATGTGGTATGTACAAACTGGGCAGTCTTAATTAAAGACTAATTGATCTAAACAGGGGTATGCATGTCTACAAACTATGGCGTGGACCTAATGGTCAGTTGTCTGGACAACACAAGACTGGTTGGATTAAAGCTGATGGTCATGATTACATTGACAAACCAAAGCTATTGCTCTACTGAGATGAAATAGTGAGAAATCTTTGTACTGTTTATAAAATCTATGATGTTTGTTTTGTTTTTCTGTTACATCACACCAACACAATTATGGTCATGTTTAAGTGACGTCCTGCTAATTATTGGTGGCAGAAGATCCCAGACTTACAGAAAGGGTAAAACCACCAGCTCATCGAAGGTTAGCTGGAAAACCTCCCCACATGAATGTGTTCACCCTGACCAGGACTCAAACCCATGCGGTGAGGGACTGAGTTAGCGACTAACTGCTCGGTCACAGGCCCTGCTTATTTGATGTGTTGGCCACAAAATTCTACCAAAATGTAATGTTATTATTTTCTAAACAATCTGAATATATACAAATATATTAATTACAAGGTTATTGTACTTGGCAAATACTTCTGCTCATTGCTAAAATCAATTAAATTTGTAGTTATGTGTCCATGTATAAATTAAATAAAAAACAAATTGCTCATTTACTTTACCATCTCCCATATATTTCCCATGTGTCATGGCACTTTACATGTGTCTACTTGAGCCTGACATTTACTGTTACATTACAGTGTCTCTGTGAATATAAATAAACCAATTAGTAAGGAGACCCATATACAATCCTGTTGACATGAGACATGTCATAGACAGCAATATATAGTCCATACCAAATGACTGATGTAAAGTAAACAGCCATATACTATAACTTCAGTTGACACCAGCTGTAGGTAACACCCAGGTGTTGATGCCATCAGGTCCAAACCCCCACCCCCCCCCCCACTGGACCCGACTGCCTACCCCAACACCCCCTGTGCCATGGTGACAAGTTATAAGCAACACTTCCTACCATTAGTGACACTTTTATAACCTTTTACTCCAAACTATTCATGTTGCATCATTTAATACAATCAAAAAAAGACTCAAACAGCATGTATAGCATTTTATATTGATGCAGAGAAAGTAAGGAAATTGGTTTATTAGTGTAAATAGATGTACCATGTAATTTTAAAGAACCTACGTATGATGTGAATTTTTAGTACTATTTAAATACTTTATTGGTCCTCTTTAAAGGATCATAATTATATTTAAATGACAAAAAAGTCACAAGGATCAAAGATTTTAATATTGATGTCTGATCAGTTACTGATCAGATTCACAGATTAGATGGCCAGTATAAGTCCAAGACAATTCCTTAAGACAATAATTGGACATACAAAGTAGCAACATCTAAGGAAATTTATCAGAATTTAAAATCTGATTTGTTATCAGAATTATACTTCTACAGAAGATCAAAGGCTTAGTTTCATCAAAGGGCACATACTGTCACACATTCAGATTATATCATGTCAATCTCCACCCTTATTTATATTTTTAAATGGGGGAAATGTTCCTTTTAGAAAAAATATAACCCAATGTTAAGTTCACAGATTTAACAATAAATTATTAATTGCGAACACTTAACTGCCTATGATTGAAGGCACAAGTTTAGCCTTCTACACATAGAGATAATGAAGAGTACAACAATTTTCAGTTTCTCAGTAATGCTAATTAATGAGACTACTCCACATTGTAAAGTTCTGAGAGTGCAGTTTAAAAAACACACACAAAAAAAAACACATAAATTAAGCAGCCTTTATTACCATAGTTACCTTTCATTGGTGATGTCTTGTTGGGTGTCTTCATTATTGCAGTTCTGGACACACTTGCTTCCATTATATACAATCAAGTTAGGGTTTTTTATTTACAAAGTGTCCATGTCTTCACTTATTAAATCCATTGATGGTCAGTGTGGGAGAGTAAATGAATCTAACTTCAACAAACAGAAAATAGTCCTTGGAAAATTCATTATCTCTTTTCAACTGCCATAAGTTTTCCCTCAAAATATGTAACAAGTGATATGGTACAACTATCCTCAAGGTATGAAACAATACAAATGGCAAAATGTTCCAAACAGATGATCAATTAAAATCCAATTAACAAGTCCTAAACTCTGCACTAATTACTCCTGTAAGATGAGCAGCAATACTCTACATTAGCCCTCAATCAGTCACGACTGGCTCTCACACTGTACTGACTAGCTGTGACAGGCACCCAGTCTAACTGAAAGGTAAGATGGGTACCAGCCCAAGTGCAGTATGAAGTAAACCGGGAACCAGGCTAGGAAAACTCCATAGTCTGCTATGAGCGGGTTTTTCACACCAATCATTACCTTACATTGACAATAGTCAATAGCCCATAGCCCTAACAATAATTTAAAGGCAACTAAAAGTATACATTTTTTGAAAGGTAATCAATTTGTTTATTGTGTTTAAGAAAAGTGAAAAGGTAATCAATATGTTTAAGAAAAGTGGTGGCAGACAGAAAATTGGTAAGTCAGGGTTTACAATTGTCAGGTTTATTCAGACTCAGTCAGGCAGAGTTGTAATGCTCTAGATGACAGAGAACTAACAAAAGAAGTCAATGATAGTTACAAAATGTTAATATTTCACTTAATCAGTTTCATCAGGTACCCATAAAAATCCTAAATCCATTGTTTTTTGGTGAAAAGAATGGCAGCAGAGGGAACAGCCAGTGACTGTAACAATATCGTACCACTTGATGTTACACTTGGACACTAGACCTATAACATGGTAGAATTGTTTGTTTAACCTAAGTAGGCTGTGTGTCCACAGTGGAGTAGTTCAGGAAATGATAGACTGTCTAATTACAATTTATTTCCTGTGTTTTTCTTACATTTTCTCTAATAAAGAAATGATCACAGTATAGCTTATAAATAATAAGGCATATAATGTTATTTTAACATAAGCCATAGAGCACTAAGTAGATGGAGGTGTGGTAATCCATGTTAAACATCTTAGAAACCAAGAAAATGTTTAGGCATGTATCTAGGTCGATGAATCAACCAAAGCAACAGATCTCAAAGATTACATTGCTGATTTGTCTATGCCAGGAATGGGCCCTATTTCCTCTTTTTGCAACAAGAAGGTAATTGAAACTTGGCAATCAGCGGCTAACAAATAACCCACCATCAGTAGGGAAATGCAATCTTCTTATCACTACCCCTTGAGTCATTGGCAGTGTTAAATTTCAATCCATGCTCTTTAAAATAGCTATGGTATGCTTATTGAGCTTTTATGAATGGTAAACGAGGGTCGCTATAAAATTCACTTTTGTCAACATGGCGGTAAAAATAGTATCACCACATCATGGAAGGGATCGGTGAGGTAATATTTCACTGTGTTTGTTAGTAGTGAGGTCAGATTATGCGGAGGTCTACGATGATAGTAGGATTACTATATGCAGCATATACACATTGAGGACATCAGCCAGTGTTCACAGTTGGGTGACTGTGGAATGTGGCATAACTCAACATCCTAGTAAGGATGTAACAAAACACCTTAGGCTGACTTTCTGATCAAGGTATATCTGTTGTTGCAGGATTGCAGAAATTGATGCAATTCATTAAAAAGTCATAGCATCAATATTTATAAATCTGCCTGACAGACTGACATGCATTACATTGTGTCTTAGCTGTATATAAGCTAAGATTGTAGTCCACCAGTTCTGTTCTAGCCCCCCCCTACAATTAGACCTGGTATCTTTGATGTAGCCCCTAAGTGGGCAGCTTATCAATTACCTCTATATACATAGCAAGTACCCTACTTCAAGGGAACATGTTAGTTACTGGTGCAGTCCTAGTCAACTGATGATAGTCTTGAGTGTTGCATGATTTTTTATACATGTATATAGCAATAGGGTTTGTTTTGAATGGTTCAAATGTTCTTATCTGTGTTTTACTATCTTAAGTCACTGTATAATTCCTAGATATTTCGAAATATGGTAAATTTTACTGTTTATCTTATACTCAATTCAGTTCTAAGAACACTTATTCTTACTTTACATGTTTTTGAATTTACTAATATTATTTGCATGTCACAGGTTGTACTTGACTCCACATATCAACATATCCTACTGTTATCATTGTTAACCCTTAAGACAAGTTTGAACAAATTTTCATCCCAATTTTGTTTCTTCACCAGTGTGCTACATCTGTGACTGTCACTTGCCCAGGACCATTTTCACCCTGGGCGTGGCATTGCTCCCACCCCTCAATGGTCAGTATTACCTGACCAACCACCCAGGTGTGGCAAGTCAAATCTGCTGACACCTGATTATCACCTCGGTCTACCTATAACACCAATACTATCACCTTTTTTGTTACATCATTTAGCAACAATGACAGAACATGACCTGATGTTCTTGGTTTGTTTTCACACCACATTATTTGATAATACTTGATTAACAAAATTATGACAATAACATTAATACTTCCAACAGCGCTAAATACACTAAATCACTTAAAGCCACAAACATGACTTTCTTAATCTTTCCACTGAACAAAACCTGTTACAGGCTACAAGAGTAATGAACATCAAATATATTGCCTATAACAAGATGGACTACCAATGTACCTAACAAAGAACCAAAGAACTAGCACCCCATACTGAGTAAAATGCCCTTCATCTCAACTCTGTGGAGGGCTGAGACCCATACTGTGATCCAATATTATCCAGTATTGGACAGTTTGTGCACCTTGCTGCAACTATCACTACCCCCTTCTAGAGCTGCTAATGGTCATCTATGATACTCCCAGCAGGTCCACAGTGATACCCACTACCCTCCCACAGAGAAGGAGATGGTCAACCAACAGTGTTATAGATATGGGGTTTCAACAGCTTCAAGCTGTCCCCAGGCAGACTGGCACTCATGGCTAAATATAATACACCATTACATCTGAGCAATTAGCGCCACCATAACAACTGCTTGGATCTATTGCTAATGTATTTACATTTCACTGTACATTATATTTTACAATTACCTGATCAATATATACCTTTATCAGTGAAGAAAGCTAAAGTAATGACTTAAGTTAGTAAATACATCACTATCCAAGATAAAAGCCTCAACTCAATTTAATCAAACAGCCTTCAATTTTAGTAAATATTTTTTATTTTATTATTTTTGCTGTTTCAAAATATATGTTAAATTTAAATACCTTCAACAGCTGGTCCCATTTTGTAAGTCCCTGACAGAAACAATGCCAAACTGTATTCCTTTTCTGATTTACTCCATTTACTCCTCTACTACCCAACAACAGTATACAATAGTACAAATATCACTGTGTCAGTCTCCCTTTCTGCTTTAACCTCAAGAACAGTAGTCACTGATTCATAGATTAGGGGAGAATCAGTTAATCAAATTACAGCCAGTCCCTTATGTTACCTAGGATCATCTTTATCAGCCCACCACCCCTTGTCTCAGCATCCTGTACCCATAATCCACCAGGTGCACCATGAGACCCCCACAGGAGCTATCCATAACACCACCCCATCACTGCAGCTCCCTTAGAACATATTGCAGATCCACATTTCTGGGTCCTCGGGATCCACCTAAGTTCAGTCTCTGTGAGATAAAGATTTTTATCTCACCTAAACAGATACAGTTTATGTTTGTTTGAAAGCATTTCTCCATATGTTTTTAAAAAAAATATTTTGATGGTGTATGAGGATGGAAAACAATGAAGCGTTTTGTCTAAAATCATTTCTACTATCATAATGGGTATGATAAAGTAAGTTGAAAATAATTGTAATTTTGTTTTCACAAGTTAAGGGCTCCTGTTTTTTGTGACTAAATAGATCCTGGAAATCCCTAAATTACAATAATTCCAGATGTTTCTCGATGATTCAAATAATAAAGTTGCCAAGGATACACAAGGTAACCAACTAGCAAAATAATATGGAGAGGTCAGCAGGGGGTCTGACGTACCAGTGACTCAAGTATGAGTCTCCAGACAGGAGCCAGGTTTATCAGCCCAGCTGGCTTATCAGCACAGCCGCTGATGATACAATCTTGGGATCTTATAAAATCCTGCCTACACTACCCACAGCCTCTGATCTCACCCCATACCCTGCTACAGTAACCTACTGCATTCAACTGAAATACTTCTCACTATACTTTGTAAGTACATGAAAGGTATAAGTAGCACCCAAATGGAAGCTGTCATTACACTTTAAATGATCATTTCATGCTACCAGGTACAAACCTATTTCCATCTCAAAACTGACATAAACTGTTGTCAGATCTGTGATGCATGTAATGCAAAAAGTACATGTATGTGAATATCTCCTTCTACTTATTTGATCCTAAAAACTATGTTGCTGGTATCATCAGAATTCAATGGTTGTATCTAACATAAGGTTAAGAAGAGAATTATAGGATATATATGGATGCTATCAAGTACCCTGAACATGTGCCAGACCCAAATCTCATCACCATTCAATGTGCAAGCAACAGCCAGTCGAACAACATCAGGTCAGACAACAGCCAGTCAAACAACACCAGGTACAACAAGGTAAGTGTTAGGAGAGTTTTGTCAGCTGGCCCCAATGTTTATCCCAGATTGTTTTGCTTGTTTACATATAAAGGTAACAGTACAAACAGGAAGCAATGCAGATTGAGGTGTTTAAACACACAGAAAGGTGTTGTTTACATGTGACAGCAAACATATTTTATGTTATAACAGAAAATGATCCTACTTTTCAACTACAAAAGTACCACAGTGGTTTGAAACAAGTATTTCTGCCTGGTTATTGGCTTCAAGAAAGATAAAATGACAAACAATAATTACCTTGGGTATTAGAAATGCACCCATGATCTTTAGTATCTTGTATAGATAGATGAACAACCATCTCAATGCCTTAATGTACACAGTGGACCCTTCCACAGTATGAACAAGACTGATTATCTATCTAACTCGTTTCTTAAATAGGAAACTAATGAGGAAACAATTATTTCTGGACCATTAAACATGCAATTACACATTACACCTGTGTTCTAGCTTTACACATAACACCTGTGTTCTAGCTGTACACATAACACCTGTGTTCTAGCTGTACACATAACACCTGTGTTCTAGCTGTACACATAAGACCTGTGTTCTAGCTCTACACAGGACACCTGTGTTCTAGCTCTACACATAGAACCTGTATTCTAGCTCTACACATAACACCTGTGTTCTAGCTCTACACATAGAACCTGTATTCTAGCTCTACACATAACACCTGTGTTCTAGCTCTACACATAACACCTGTGTTCTAGCTGTACACATAACACCTGTGTTCTAGCTCTACACATAACACCTGTGTTCTAGCTCTACACATAACACCTGTGTTCTAGCTCTACACATAGAACCTGTATTCTAGCTCTACACATAACACCTGTGTTCTAGCTCTACACATAGAACCTGTATTCTAGCTCTACACATAACACATGCATTCTAGCTCTACACGTAGAACCTGTATTCTAGCTCTACACGTAGAACCTGTATTCTAGCTCTACACATAACACCTGTATTCTAGCTCAACTACAAAGAGGATTGAGGAGGAATTGTTCTTGGGCTTCAGAGAGGTCACTAATGAGGACAATCAATTAGTATTAACTGACCAATTAAATTTCAATTTACACTAATTTGTTTAAAGTGCTACCATTCTAATTAGACAATTTTTAGCAATTTCCTTTAGCATGGTTGGGAAGCAATTTACTTATTCTTACATTAATTAAAATTATTCTTAAAATATTGAGATGCAACAAATTATGATAAATTAAATTTAAGTGTAAAATGGTAACTGGAGTATGACAACAAAAATCTAACAAAATATTCTTTATGCATCTTATACATTTATTGTATTACAGTGCTGAGTGTGTTGCAATGTTATATTTACATACTTACAAGGGTGTAAACATTTACATGTATCATATTGAGACAATTCAACAATTGTCAGGCCATCTAGCTATTTAAGCCAAGCAATTGCCTAAGTGCTCCGTAACTCCACAACAAGCTCTTTACCAAAAAAAATATTCATTTGTTTGTTTGTTTATTGGATTTATCGTCCCACCAACAGTATTTCAGTTATCTGGAGACGGTGTCCACTTGAAGCAGATATAGTGCTGCCTTCACTGTGTATAGCATGCCGTGAACACCTGGCATGATACCACACCCGGTCACATTATTCTGACACCGGGCCAACCGTCGTGGAACTACCTTTATATTAGCTTGAGCTTTAGCAAGGGAGCTATACCATTACCATTTTTAACGACTTTGGTATGTCGCGGCCCAGGATCGAACAAAAGAGATATTCATTTACATGGTAGATGTTATTAAGTATGAAAATTAACACATTCCTACAGTGTCAAAAGGGTCATATTGACATTATGTCATAATATGATAGATAACATGAAAGCATGTCAAGAACAAACATAAGTTTTATAATTCTAACCAATTAAGTGAAATGTTTTGAAGGTGACATTAGTTGTCAGACCACAGTTCCCAAATAGTCTTACATTTCCCCCCACATTTGCATTTTTGCATTGAAAGTTTCTTTGTTTGACTTAATGATCAAGAAGTTCATTTTACCTATAAGAGTTTGTTAAAGTTTGATATAATTAATAACAAGATGTTCAATTTCCCACTTGGGCCTCAATAATAATAATAATAATAATAATAATAATAATAATAATAATAATAATAATAATAATAATATTAATTACACCCAACAGCACATACCTTGTCCATCAGAAGTCATGTTCACAAGCCAATCCAACTATAAGAACAATCCTTATCTGTAAATACTATCACCAGGAAATCACACCAGAAATGTACATACAGAATAATTGAAAGGAAACGTCTACCTAGGATTAAATACATCAACCAGCATTTCTCCAACTGGTCACAAGTAACCAATCAGTGGTGATAATCCTACATCAAACAGACATCAAAGGAGGGATTAATTAATCCACAATAGGCATCAGTTTGTCAATTATTAAACCACAATTAATAGGTGAATATGGAACAATAGGGGGTCATCCATTAGACATTAGCACCTGTTTATATCAACATTAAGGTATAACTGTAACCTGATCAAGGACATCTAACACAGCCTGTGAATAACCCTCATTCCTTAGGGGCACTCTTTATATGCTTCTGACTAGTGACAATACTTTCCACTTCTAAAGAAATAAAGTCTTCATCTGATTATTTTGCAAAAAATCTTTTTTTTTTTAAATTAACTTTAGCTTTTTTAATACTGTATTTCCAAACAATGTCCCTTCTCATTGCAGAATTAAAACTGAATCATCTGTACATACTTGACCATGTAAGGTTATAGTAAACATAGATTTAGAAAAATACATATTTTGCAATTCTTCACAATGGCCATGAAATGTATGGAGGAAAGTTGTAAAAAAACAACTTTGTACTGCAACTTAATAGATTATAGCAAGCCACAAATACTCCACACATTGAAGAATCTTATAACATCTGTGCAAGTTTGATATCCTGGGAATCTTTTAATTAATGGCATTGGCTCTTGCTGAATTAAACTCATTAATTCATTTTGTCTTCGGATAGCATGATTTAATTTATTTTGAGTCAATCTTTAAACAATTCTTATTAAAACTTAGTACAGAATTGGTTTCAAAAGTGGATTAAAATGTGTTCAGGAACTTCCATTACACATGCAATAGTATCTAAAGAGTCCAGATGATGCACTTACTACATACATAGTTTACAATTGGGATATTGTAACATACTCTTAGTTTTTTGTTTTCACTGCTTTTGCAAATGGATACAGATTAACTGCTCTACAGCAGACTTGAATAATAGATTATAGATGAATTATTATGATATATTTCGACATTTGAAGACCTTCTCTCATTAAGCCCTTCACCCCGCCTGGGACCTGACCACTAGCAGTGAGAGCCATGGAAGCTAGATTTGTGCAGAAATGTTTATTTTAGCAATAACGTTGTATGATATGATAAAAACTAGAAGACTAGGTCAGCTCTGTTTGCCAATGCTTCAAACAAACAAGGTAAAGAGGGGTTAGTCAAGACTGGCGTAACATCCGGGGACCCATTCATGTAATGTAGGGCTTCTGAGTTATCACACAGTGAGTTAAAGAGAATGTCAAGTGGTATGCAAGCAAAGCAGGGTATTTTTGTCTCCTACTGCTTTTTTTATCAATTTTGTGTTTGTAGCCTCTATGTCAGGTGACACCGGATGTCATGGATCAAATGATAAAAATGTATTGAATGGTATACAAGGACAAGAAGTCTAAACTGATAAATGTGACACAATAAGACATTTTATTTTGTGGTAATTTTTCTATTTGTAAATAATTTTCATGTCTCCAGTGGCATCCCCTACATTAAGGTTTTAATCTAAAATACATATAAAACTGGAAGTAGTTAGATTTCTGAATTTAACTAAACATTTCCCAATTGGTTTTATTATTTTTGTTAACCATAAAGGACTAAACACAATAAATATGTAACAACAAAATGTTTCAACAATGTGACAGGAGTTCAACTACAATTCAGGGTTGTAATAAAAAGTACAAAGCATTAATGATGAAAGTAAGCACAAACTTGTATGGTACAAAAATATCTTCACGGAAATTGCTGTAAGGAATGGTTAGAATTATAAGTAAATTAAAGTAACATAATTATATAATTCTATGCAATAACATACTTTTAAATACTAATTAACAATTCAATTCAATATTTTATTGGCACAAACTTATATGTTTTTTGCCATACATAAATAAATAAATATAATAATAATTAAAATATTGAATTGAATTGAACTAATTAACATGAATTAAATACCATTAACAACTTCTTTGAACACTGTATTTTAATGACATCACTAATTGATGTTTATCATCATGTTGTTTACCAAACACCCTGGAGGCACTTGATTTACATGACAGGAAGTGTAAAACAGTAATTATTGTCAAGACGACATGCATTTGATTGACAGGTCATTACAATCAATTACCTCATCAAAGAACATACAATTTCCCAGGATTGACCATATTATTTATTGTTGCATTACATTTGTATCACAGCAATTTCATGTAATTTATGATGAAGATTTCACTTTTTTCTTTAGCAAAAACAAACAGGAGATGTTTATATGTATTATCATCATAGTGACAGATGTAATTGTATTATGTATTTCTCTGTGTGCAAACATATAAAATGAATACAGCTAGTATGAGTCAACTCTTTAATCATAAAAAACAACCCCCCCCCCCCTGTTTTTAACACTGATACTTAAATTTATGTCCAACCCCAACATGAGGGCATCTATCCAGTAAAGTGCAGGACTGATAAGACCAGAGGTGTGGTTGGGTAACATGTTCAGTCCAGGCTGATGTGGGAAGGTAGTGCCAGCAATACACTAATAACAACACCAAGCTTGAAATATTGGTTAATAACCAGTTGATATCCTCCTTATATTCAGGATGACTGTATCTCTTGTATGCAGGCACAGCACATTATCTTACAGATGTATATCCTTCTAACCATTGTAATCACCACTGATAAACAAATATCATCTCTCCTGTATGAAACATTACAAAATGTTTTAGTTTTCAAAGGAAGTAGGCATAAACAAACATACCAGACAAAATGAGGCTGATTGTTTTTATGGAAAAGAATTTAATCAGTTTGCAGACTTCTCTAATTTCTTGATTGTTTTTAAACCTACTTGTTACATTACACAATGTCACAAGTTAGAAGCTGTTAAAATCCAATTTGATATTTTCTAAGGTTTAAAGAGTTTGGGACAATTTACACACAAAATGTTCAGAACATGAGTTGTCTTTATAGTCTGGCCTTTGTCTTATGTGGCCAGAGATATAAATAGGAGTTTAAACAGAGCAGTCTAGGTCTATTGTGACTGCAAGTTTTCCTGTTACAACTAACAGACACATATTTTTAGTAATACATAAATCAATTAGAAAATAGGATCCTTTATACCATTTAATTGTTTAAGAAATGTATTTTTGATAAGGAAATATCAGAGGAAGGGTTGAGATGGTTGCCATCAGGTGTTGCTGAAGTTGGTCATGCATCTGACATGAATCTGACAACCAATCAAGCACACTTCCTGTTTCACTGTCTCCGTCTGGTACCCTGCATTCCATCTCTCCATGTTCATTAACTGATTAAATTAGAGTGAAATCAGTTTAAAGATGTAAGATGATAACACAACTTAGCCACTTATAATTCCCTCAATTATTCATATTGGACAGTTAAAATGCAAGAGCATGTTTGTTGGGTTTATCATCCCACCAACAGTATTTCAGTTATCTGGAGATGGTCAAAAGCAAGTTGATGGCCCTGTTGGCAAAATCCAATATATAGCATTTTTGAGAAAAAAATATGTAAGCTTTCCATTTATCAATAGTTTAGAGGTTCTGCCCAATATCAATTGTGTATCTCTAACAACAGCTGCTGTTAAGTTGATAAATTACTTAACTAAGCTAATTGTGTGTCTCCCACCTTCGATAACATTAATTAAATGCAGGTAACAGATTTTTCATAATTCTATTTTATGAAAACATGTCTATTCCAAATCTATTAGCTCTATAAAGTAAGTTACCCTGTGAGGCCACATTTTATTTCCTCAAAATGTTGAGCCCTGTCTGCCCGACCTCATCAGTTCAGTTATCCATATCGTACTGTTATCAATGTCTATGTTTGAACCTCCACTCTGTCATCATGTGATCCAATATCAATATAACAAAAGATGCACCATAAAAATATGATAAGAAATGCATTCATATCATAGATAAAGGTGCCAAAAATCCCAGCAATCCCAGCAGATAGTATACGACCTATAATCAAGTTTTATATTATGATTATTTGTGAAATTAAGCACGGCTATACTGAGATAAACAGTTTATAATGTGGAAACTTTGACATATTTACAACAATGTCAGTAAAAAATATATTATGAAAATCTAAAAAAAATGGTGAAGAAGATAGGAAGAAGAGAAAGGGATATTAAAGTTGCTGGGTTTCTGTTATAACATGTAGCTGTGTTTCTGTTATAACATGTAGCTGTATATCTGTTATAACATGTAGATGTGTTTCTGTTATAGCATGTAGCTGTGTTTCTGTTATAACATGTAGCTGTATATCTGTTATAACATGCTGCTGGGTTTCTGTTATAACATGTTGCTGGGTTTCTGTTATAACATGTAGATGTGTTTCTGTTATAACATGTAGCTGTGTTTCTGTTATAACATGCAGCTGGATGTTTGTTATAACATGAAGCTGAGTTTCTGTTATAACATGTAGCTGTGTTTCTGTTATAACATGTAGCTGTGTTTCTGTTATAACATGTAGCTGGGTTTCTGTTATAACATGTAGCTGGGTTTCTGTTATAACATGTAGCTGGGTTTCTGTTATAACATGTTGCTGGGTTTATGTTATAACATGTAGCTGGGTTTATGTTATAACATATAGCTGGGTTTATGTTATAACATGTAGCTGGGTTTATGTTATGACATGTTGCTGGGTTTCTGTTATAACATGTTGCTGGGTTTATGTTAAAACATGTAGCTGGGTTTCTGTTATAACATGTAGCTGGGTTTCTGTTATAACATGTTGCTGGTTTTATGTTATAACATGTTGCTGGGTTTCTGTTATAACATGTTGCTGGGTTTATGTTATAACATGTAGCTGGGTTTCTGTTATAACATGTAGCTGGGTTTCTGTTATAACATGTTGCTGGGTTTCTGATATAAGATTTCTTGTTCAAAGAATCTCATCCATAAGATGTTCAGCAACCCATTGACCTTTCTTAACCTATAATTGTCCAAGCCAATATAGCATAACATGAAATAACTTGACTATCCCCTCATTAATCTGGACGATGTACCCAATGCACAACAATCTGTATCATAACATTGTCTTATTATAGATGTAAGTTTATAGGCCTTATGTACATTGACAATATGTAAAGCTATGACAAAATAAGCTCAAAGTGATCCATTGTGGTGAGATAACATAAATTCATATTTTCTTCTGAATAGTGATCAGTCAATCTGTAGTTTTAATATGAAACCAGAGTTTAACCAAATGTGTTGTTGTTGTTGACACAAGATTAACAAATGTGTGTTTTGTTCTGAAGAACATTTATAATGTTTGGAACAATCTTTTGAATAATTTATTTTTTGGACAAAGTAGAGTGAGAATGAAAGGTATTGATTTTACATTATACATTACCACTGACTTTAATATCAGATAAGGTGTTAAGTCTACATTACAAGACCAAGGTGGGGTGGATAAGCTCCCTCAGACAGAATTCTGATATAGTTAGGTGGATCAATGGACTTCAAAACAATTAACAGGTTCTATATTGGGCTTATATAGGCCTTAAAGTAACTAAGGCACATTATCCATTAATTGATTTTGTATCAGTGTTAATTGACAACTGTCTGGCCAGTTGATAATAATCTGACAAATACTGTATAATGAAGACAACATAGCTAGGTGCCTGTTTCACTGTTTGCAGTTACTATTGCAGAAGTATAATTATGGCTTCTGATATGGTGAACTCAAATGATTTGTCTCTGACCAGGTAAAATATTTCATTTGTCTATCTACCTTACTGATTTGTCTATCCATCTTACTGATTTATCTATCTTGCTTATTTGTTTATCCAACTGTCTGTATACCAATCTTAGTGTTTATCCACCTTGCTGATTGTCTGTATACCAATCTTACTCTATATCCACTTTGCTGATTGTCTGTATACCAATCTTACTCTATATCCACTTTGCTGATTGTCTGTATACCAATCTTACTCTATATCCACTTTGCTGATTGTCTGTATACCAATCTTACTCTTTATCCACCTTGCTGATTTGTCTATCCATCTTACTGATTTGTCTATCCATCTTATTGATTTATCTATCCATCTTACTGATTTGTCTATCCATCTAACTGATTTGTCTATCCATCTTACTGATTTATCTATCCATCTTACTGATTTGTCTATCCATCTTACTGATTTATCTATCCATCTAACTGATTTATCTATCCATCTAACTGATTTATCTATCCATCTTACTGATTTGTCTATCCATCTTACTGATTTATCTATCCATCTTACTGATTTGTCTATCCATCTTACTGATTTATCTATCCATCTTACTGATTTATCTATCTATCTTACTGATTTATCTATCCATCTGTGTGCATACCAATCTTACTTTAATCTTATAAAATCTATCAATGTTACTGTCTTCTTTTGCAGTAGTTCAGGTCAATGGACACTCTACAATATATTTTGTTTGTATGTTAATGTTCTTTTTTGTGCCCCAGATACCATAATCATTACAGTGTTTTCTTGAAGGAGATATGGTGCTGCCTTCTCGGTGCCTGCATTCATCAAGTCATCATTTTACTAGGGATACCTACCATTTAAATAAACTTCAGTGCCATTTAATTAAATAAGGCAATCAATATGCTTGAAAATCAATTAATAATCCTTTAAAGTATGCACACATCTACACTGCCATATTATTTCTAGAGACAATAATTTCAGTTCAATTTTGAATGACACAACCCTCCTATCTAAAGTATGCAAAACCAGTGGATTTGGCCTTAATAAAGTCTAATAGCTTCCTATTTGTGAGGATAGTGGAAGGTATGAAACAGATAGGTTTATCTGTCAGGAGCTGATGTGGGCTTACAGGCCATTAACAAAGTGTTACAGTCAAGATAATGGCTAACAACAATGACATTGTCTATCAGAAGAGGATAAGTCAGGATTATTTAGGATACAGAAAGCACAGCTGCAATTAAAATCTGTTAACCTTATTTACAGAAACAGAAAATGGTAAAAAGTGTAAGATTTAGTCCAAAATTTTAAAAATATGTTATAAAACTAATTAAACAAAACAGACAGGTATGATTTTGGTTAATAATTTTTTTATAGTTAGCAAACCTTTATATTATTTTTATTGTGTTTCATTATACCAAAGAAAGGTATCCCCTCCAAACAAAACTGCCAAACCATTCCACAGGCTATAATAAACTATACATGGCCATGTTTCATGAGATGGAGACACAGGAGGGATTATTAATGCAGCTGTCATGCCCTGTCATCCCCACCCTGTGACACACACATGCATGCAGTCACTGTACATTATACCACTCAATGACAACACTCAAGTCACTGGATCCTCCTTCAGATTTTACTGTCATATAATAAGTGACCAACAATAAAGAAAACACTCAACTGTTATGTAGCAAGTGACAATTAAGAAATCACTGAATAACCATTCAACAACTGGCATGCAGTCTGTACACAATAAACGGAACCATGTTTACTTTTTACATCCAGTGTCAGGATAATGAGACAGGGTACAGTGTCAGATCAAGCGTTGATGACATGCTATCACAGTCAAGACAGCACACATCTAATTTAAATAAACACGGGTTTCCGACGATTGTTGTTGTCACAATGTAGCAACACACAATTTCATAAAATATAAGCCTTTAATATATGATCGATTGGTTTTATTTGCCCTCACTTTCACCTTATGGTATATGGTAAGCACAATAGGCAGGAAGATGCATGTCTCACTACATGTTAACCCTTCACATGCTGGGTATGCCACTTACCACCATTAACATAAAACATACCACCATTCTATGTTTCCAGCAAGTAAAGGGTTAACATAAAACATACCATCACTCTAAAGGTGTTTCCAGCAAATAAAGGATTAATTTAAAACATACTCCACCCAAAAGGTGTTTACAGCAAGTAAAGGGTAAACATAAAACATACTCCACCCTAAAGGTGTTTCCAGCAAGTAAAGGGTCAACATAAAACATACCAGCACCCTAAAGGTGTTTCCAGAAACAGGGTTTACATATAACATACCACCATTCTAAAGGTGTTTCCAGCAAGTAAAGGGTTAATATAAAACATGCCCCATACTAAAGATGTTTCCAGCAAGTAAAGGCTAAACATAAAACACCCTCTATTCTAAAGGTGTTTCCAGCAAGTAAAGGCTTAACATAAAACATACCAAACCTTAAGGTGTTTCCAGCAAGTAAAGGGTTACCATAATATAAAACATACCCCATACCAAAGGTGTTTCCAGCAAGTTAAGGCTTAACATAAAACATCCCCTATTCTAAAGGTGTTTCCAGTAAGTAAAGGGTTAAAATAAAGCACCCCCCATTCTAAAAAATAAAACATCCTCATTCTAAAGGTGTTTCCAGCAAGTAAAAGGTTAAAGAACTGACAAGCTAAACAAGGTACCAACAGCAAAAACATACAATCAAAAACCAATGGACAATAAGTTAGTGAAATATCAAATATATGTACAGTTTTGGTAATTGGGCAGTCCGATAACTAAGTTGTCTGCCCTTGAGTACTCTCCGAATGCGCATGCACATTAAAACTTCCGGGGTATAAGTAGAAATTTTATCAGCGTGTATAACACACACATCGAGTGACATGGAAAGTTAATCAAAGAAACAAAACCAAAATGGAAATCGCCGAAATATTGCTGAATATTTAAAGGTGTTTATAGCGGGAAGGTGGTCGAAAACAGAACTGTTTCATGGCATCGATTTCCTCAAAACAAGCGACCGCGACGCATTTCGATGGTATTATAACACTTCGCCCTCCCTCAACTGGTAACAGTTCGCCCTTGATTGGTAACAGCTCGCCCTAGATAGGTAACAGTTCGCCCTTACTTTATAACATGTCGCCTTCGGATATAATTGTATACATCAAGAAAAAAAGTAAATTGGTTAATTTATTTATAACCATTCACATTGTATTTGTTTTCTTCGTCTTAATATACATTATGCGCTCTTCTGATATAAGTGTATACGCCAATCTTCGCCCTTAAAAATCTTTAGGAAATTAAGTAAAAAGAATGTAAACTTATTATTTTTTTATTATTTTGACACCATTCACATTAAATGTATGCTTCTTTTGTCTCCTTATTCTTTATTATTATTAACAATGTATTATTAGCATCGTAAATTATTATATTTTTATTTTTCATATTTTAAAATTGTTTTAACCAAAGAAAAAATTCTGATCCTCCCAGTACAATATGTGAGCTGTCACTGTTCCTTGATTTAAATGCAATGTTGCGACCTAAAATAAGATCATTATACTGTGTACGTGGTTTATTTATTTCATAATTTATATTTAAATGAAATTCCGCTGTTGCAAGGATTTTAATGTTACTTAGTTGCATACATATTTTGTTGCAAATACTTTTATAAGGTTGTCATACTCAAGATGACTTGAGTACGCTGTTATCTTATAATTGCACATAAAAGCGTGAACGTTAATTGGTGTTTGCCTACAGACATTATTGTGATGATACCATTAGCACTAACCTTGACAGATAATTAGTCAGTGTGATCTTGAATAATGTTTACTGACGTAGACGTATATAAAAGTTAAAATTAATAAATTGGTCAGTGTGTGATCGTTAATTGATTTTTGCCTAGTCATTATTATGATGATAGCGTCAGCACTAATCTTGATTGATAATTAGTCACCATGATCTTAACTGATGCTTGCCGTCATAGACGTATATAAGTGCTTGCAATTAATAGACTAGTCAGTGATTCAATCTCGCAACGTACGCAATACAGTATGAAGAAGTCGACTAAGACGGCAACCAACTAATTGTATTTGTATGCATATCTTATAAAATATTATATGTATTATACACTATATAACAAATTAAATCAATTATAAACTTTACTTGACACCATTTTCCCCCTTCATTTAACACGTGGAAATGGTACACTTATATACGAAGTACTCATAATGCATATGAAGCCGATGAAAACAAATACAAATTGATGTGAATTGTGTCGAAATAATTATAAATAAGTTAACAAGTATACACTTTTGCTTGACGTATACACTTATATACGACGGCGACATGTTGCTGATCAAGGGCGAACTGTTACCGATCAAGGGCGACCTGTTACCAGTTAAGGGAGGGTGAAGTGTTACTAATTCTTCTCGAGTTGGTGCCTCCTTTTCAATTCATAATTGCCAGTAATATCTAGCTTGTAAACGCCAATAATTCGCTCGATTAGCTGATATTCCCTTCAGGATCCAGCCAAACGACGATTTGCCAGGTCCTTCTTTAAATCTGTTAGCTTGAAATGGTCTAATTCTTAGTTGTTTACACAAGCTTCGTTGATTTCTTTGTCCGTGTCCGCCATCTTTTTTTCTTTATTTAGTCCCCAGAGGCTCGGCGATGAGTAGCCTCCCTTTGAATTCAAGGGAATTAACCGAGTTATCGGACTGCCCAATACAACAAGGTGCAACTGTAGTCCTGTAACAGTAAGTTCATCAGTCTGCCAGTAAGTGACACTAGCTCTAAGCATTGACGATCATGTGACCGACAGTGTGTAACCAAACTCCTGTTCACAGTATTGCCACTGTTGAATCATGATAATCGCAGATAATCATGACTGTCAAATGGCTTTAGGAACATTGCTGGGTTATAGTTAAACCATATGAAGCATTGCTTATAAATACTTACAGTAATACATGAAATATGCCAGAAAGAAAGAAGTTTTAAAATATGTTCATTCTTTTCAATAATATCCTTTTATGAAACTATGGCATTATATGAAAACAAAAAGATTAGCAGTAGCCATTAAATGTTTACAATTTCATGACAATATCGTTATTGTAAGTCTAAATGACATGGTAAAAAGCTGTATCTTGTGCCAACTGCAGCATCATATTACAATGAGCCGTTCACAGAAACCATACCTGGCATACAGTATCCAGATGATGTCAATGACTAAATTGTCATCTATTGATACTTCTGTCATCACAGAGCTGCTCCATTTTAACCCATTATTGCGACCATCAAACCAACGGGTCCACCTACAACTGGGAGGATCCACTGGATGATCACAGTAGCTATTACCCCAGGGTTAGTTCAGGTCAGACCTCTCAGTTCTTTCAATTAAACTATCTTCACATCCTTCAAGAAAAATAACTGAGAACCTGAAGGCTGTCACTATTCCCCAATCATAATTGAAGTCAAATTTTCATGGCTCAATCACAGGAGAAATTATGACAAAGACTCCATATAATGGTTGTAATGACAGTTCACATAAAACCACTATCATAAGGGCAAGCGTATCCTGTAATAGAGAAATCCGGGGACAATCCTCCATGATTACACCATCATGATTAAAGTCTAATGGGGCAGGGAAGTTCGGGTCAAAAGGGGGCTAAAATGGATGGATCTTAGATGGTGTGGGAAACAAATGACAATATTAAAGTCAATCAAAGAGAATCAGGTCTCAAGTGTGGAGCGCAAAATTCAGTAAAGTTTTAATTTTATTCAAAAGTTGTGACTTTTATACACTTAGAAACTGTGGGCGTGCAGGCCATCTGCTGGTAGTGCTATACATTTGGCCAGAATGCAAGTCTTGAAAATTGTACAGGTATGGATTCCTTTGGTTATAAAATACTTTGCTTTAATAGAAGAGATGGTCCAAAGACAGTATGTGGTGTCATGTTTTATGTTCAAAGTTATACAGGTGATCACAGTGGGTGCAGCATTCTACCTGTCTCAAGCTGAATCAGTTACTGTAGATAAAATGGGAATTTCATAATACACTGAATGGGAATATCTAAGTAGACAAATAGGAATATACAATTAGACCAAATCGGAATATCAGAGTTGACAAATGGGAATATACAACTAGACGGAATATACAAATAGACCAAATGGGAGTATCAGAGTAGACTAAATGGGAATATCAGAGCAGACCAGACCAAATGGAAATATCGGAGTAGACTAAATGGGAATATCCATGTAGACGAAATGGGAATATCCATGTAGACTAAATGGGAATATCAGAGTAGACCAGACCAAATGGGAATATCCATGTAGTCTAAATGGGAATATCAGAGTAGACCAGACCAAATGGGAATATCCATGTAGTCTAAATGGGAATATCAGAGTAGACTGACTGGGAACTTCTGAATAGATTTAATGGGAATTTCAAGGTTGTATACGACAATTTGCCTAAAACAAATACATGTAACAATACCCGTGACTGGGAGAATCTGGGCATAATTCTGCACAAACTCGTACTTTAATCTAAGTAAAGACATATTTTAATATGACCTAAATTGATAAACAGTACAAATCAATAAATAAATTAGTCTAAATGTTCATTCTTTTCAAAAACAAAAAATATGGGTGGTCCGCTTAAAATAGATATCAACACCAGAGCAGATTACCCAGATGATGGTGCAATATGACTTCAAAATTAAATGTTCACATGGTTTTCCTTGTTTAAAAATTGGTAAATGTGCCATGTGGCTCAGACAGAAAATACATGTTTGTTATGACGAGAGGAGAGTTAAACTTAACAATTAATTATTTAGCTGTTTGAACAATTGGATACCGATTAAAGTCAACCAAATGGACACAAACCACATGCACAGTTGAAGACATATCCTGATGCAACATTTCCATGTGGCACAACCTTTTACTGTAGAAATCAGCATTAAATCAAATTAGTTTAAAAAGACCATTATCTTAAAGGTTTTGTTTTTCATTGAATTAAAGATTCAAATTTATCTAGAATAGTCAATGTCCAACACAGAATGAGAAAGAATTTGAAACATTCCAACTGCAGTAGAATGGGTAATATAAGATTAATATTTGACATAGTGTTAAATGATGACAGATTGGTGCTCTGTTAGACAGAAAAGAGCGACACCGATTTAACTCAAGCCTACATTGTGCAATTGTCAGACCACCATAATAGTTAAAATGTGACCACATGACTATTCACTTCATGCCAAGGAAACTAAATGACCGACAGAAAGACCATGGCCAGATCATGGAGTGTTTGCTCTGTCTTGTTCAGTTAAACAAATAAAGAATTGTGGGTCATTTATCATGGCGTCTCCTAACCCGCTGATCTGGAACTAACTGAACATCAGCACAAGGTTTAGAATTGGGATCTGTCTGATCAGGATCTGCACTTTCTGCTGCTGTGTCTCTAGCAATATGGGTCTAGGTACTTACATATTGATGGAAGATGTTCAAGAAGTAGTTTGCATTATAAACATAATGTAGCAAAAGTGATATCAGGATTTTCAAACAAGACTTGGTTGATCAGGGTCTCCAGGGAGTGCCATGCGTATCAGGTGGCACAAATCAAATACCAAGACACATAGGAAACTTGTAGCTGGATTTCAAAGAATTTGAAAAATGTCTGACAATTAAACCAAAAACTCAAACTGTATTTCCAGTTTTATCAAATATGCTATGAGTGACTTATAAAAATATTATTAATAATGACTAAAGGATGTTTTCAACATTGCATTATTGTCCTTCCATTACACATGTAATGTCCTGGGTAGAACCAGTATGCTATTCTTCATATTACATATTCTTGAAAAATGTTTTGTTTTTGTTACCAACACATATTGGAAACATCCAGCTTATTTTTGGTGGAGAAAGACCCCAGACTTATGTCTAGGTAGAACCACCGGTGCCCCGCAGGTTAATTACTGGAAAACATCCCCACATGAACGTTCTCACCCCGACTAGGACTTAAACCCACATAGTGAGAGGCTAAGGAGTTTTAAGTTATGGACTCTAACTGCTTGGCCACTGGCCTCCCACTTCTTCAAAAATGTTGAGTTGATTGTCTCATTATTAACTGTAGTCAAGTGGGGGTCACTGTCCTGAACTCTGGACTGGGTACATCTGGAGTATAAACTACATTGTTCAATTAACTTTGACAAACACTTTATTTAGAGATTACTGAAAACATTATATAGAGAATGCAACTGATACATTTAGATGATGTTTAATTACATGCACTCATAAGCACAATTTTCAAGAGTGAAAGTTAAAATCCCTCCAGGAAAAAATCACCTACAGTCATTTGAGCAAGGCAGACAAAATCCCTCTTGTCATTTTTCAAAGGCAGACAAAGTTCCTTACATAAATTTTCTTTGACAAACAAAATCCTCCCAGTAAATCCACCCCACCGACCAAATTTAGTCTTTAAAGCAACAATTTTGTATTTGATTCTTACAGTTAATAATCACACAGGTTTTCATTTATTTATTTCTTAAAAACTCCAAGTTCAAGTAATAATTTAGCTTTTCCTGAATCCATGCCTAAAACCAATTTTGAGGGATTTTGTCCATCCCTAATTTTATAATACAGAACATTTTTATACATTTTACTACCACAAAACCTAATTTGTAAAATCTCTTGTGTTAAATTTTTGCCAAATAACATCAATAAATCTATCATCTTCATTCTGCAACATTTTTTGCTCATCAAACACAATGCTGGCTGAAGACAAGAAAGGAAAAAGAGGAGAGATGTGGTAAGATAGTGACCATAGGAGGCACAAATTGAGGAACAATAATTGATCTCAGTCTCAGGGCACTATTGTGAGGACAAGGGGGGAATTGCCACTCCTCCTTAATCAAAGGGCTGACAAACCTTGGTATGCAATGGGGGCCAAAAACCCACAACACCTGTATTTATCCCTTAGCCTGCCACCAGTGATTAGATTATAAAACAGACACATTCTTAGGTATTTCCTAACCACATCATGCATACATAACAAAACATACTAATATAGACTTAGCAGTGAATAGTATCCAAATGGCAGGTATCTAACCAGGATCTACACTGTTGGCCTAAGCCTGATAAAATTGTGCAGAATAATAGGTAATGAGACACAGGTACACAAAAACCATATAATTACACCATTCATATACACTGGCCACATAAACCACATTAATGACACAAGGCAAGAGCCAGGACTGCACAATCCTTTACTGTTCTATGGATGGGTTTAGTTGGATGACATTGAAAACATTTTAAGACGGCCATTGTATACAATTATTAATGGGCAAATCACAACATTAACTGATCAATTAATGATTGGAGTTTTTCCTACTTGTCTAAACACAGATATGGTTTTTGAGTCCAAGATGTCTGTAATTATCTCTCATTACATATTTAATAGCATTACATGACCTACTAAAGTCTATAATGGTCATATTACAGCATTAGATTAACTGATAGATAAAATTTGGCCTATCTGTTCTAGGTGTAGCTTATATGTACTAGGTGTGGCCATCAATAATAACAATATTTGTTTACACTTCATAGTGTAGTTTGATAGGCTTTAAATGTACATCAAATAACACTACAGGTTTATTGTATAGCATTTATCTGTATGTATGTCTTATGATTGGCAGCACATAATCTATTGTAACAAATGTTCAAAGTTCAATGCAACTCAAAACATGACAACAAAAAAATATATGCATGGCTTCAACTTACAATGAAAACAACAGAAAATCTCACCAAAATAAGAACACTATCAATTTATCTGGCAAATTACCCGATAGATTCGAACTTGACAAAGCATTTAAACGTATAACCCTCTTAGATTATTTGACGCATACTTGACAATGGGTGCACAACCAAGTATTTTCTGATACTCAATTAAAGCCCAAGGTTTCAAAAAATATAGAACTGTGAAGGCTTGAAGGAAATCAGTGATGCAAAAACAACAACTACCCAGCTGCTTGGGTCTCCTATCATGTAATTATTGGATTAGTCGAGCTCTCTAACTTTAATTGCTTCAAAAGACTCTAGTCCTTAAAATGTACAGCACACTTGACCAGTTTACAGACAATCCCTCCTTCTTTAAACATACAGAATAAAACAATGCAATTAAAAATTAAAATCCAATTACTGAGTGTAACTGCTGTTGTTTGTTTTACTTGAATGGCTTGCTTTATGAAGAATACTTGAATGCAGGTTATTACATATATATATATATTTATTGCAACTACAATCAACAAGATACAGAACTACTAAATAATAATAAAAGAACTAAACAAGGTGTTCCTTTTTTTAACTTATAATCATCCCAGAACTATCAATTAAAAAACTTTAATAAAATCAGTTTAATTTTTTTTGTTCGTCTTCAATCTTTCCATCCAAGATTGTTGAAAACTGATCAATCTAAAACATCCTATTGTAAACATTTCTTTACCATAACATGTATTTAGTGAAATTTCAGTCATAACCACAAGTTTCTTTCAAGCCAAATATGTTTACAAGTGAACTTGAATATACGTAGTTCAAAATTAAGCTATACAGGTCTTTTGTTAATGATAGTTTAACTATATAATTCGCAGGTCATGACGGCCCATGGCATGGTGACCTATTGTATATAGGGACCCCTCTGAGAATGGCCAGTCGAGGTAATCTGACCGTATAATCCAGACAGGATGTTACATCATGTAGCGGTCCCCAGTTTCCATGGAGACCCTGTCATGTGATGGACACCGACCCACTTGATTATGTGCATACCAATGTTTTCAGTGATAAGATTTATTGAAATTAGATTTGATAGGATGTTTCATAATGACATAATGAATTGCATAAATAATATTAATCTTTTTTATGAGTATGGCTCAAATAAACTGAAAAAGTGGAACATAATAATGATCCTTTCACAAAGAAATTTTGATTAATATCATATTGGACTATCTGAATTAAGCTGAAGAGTAATCCTTAATTCCTTCTCAGAGGACGCTGAACTAACCTGCTGGACCATGTATGTCTGATACACAGGTTATTTCTGATGTTGTATTGTCCAGACGCTGACATTATTAACAAGTTGGCTGCTTAAAAGGTACATCACCTCAACCAGGTATATGTACATCACCTCAACCAGGGATATGTACATCACCTCAACCAGGGACCTCAACCAGGGATATGTACATCATCTCAACCAGGGGTATGTACATCATCTCAACCAGGGATATGTACATCATATCAACCAGGGATATGTACATCATATCAACCAGGGATATGTACATCACCTCAACCAGGAATATGTACATCACCTCAACCAGGGATATGTACATCACCTCAACCAGGGACCTCAACCAGGGATATGTACATCACCTCAACCAGGGATATGTACATCATCTCAACCAGGGATATGTAATTGTAATTCTATGGAACAGATTTGAACCTGATTTTGTTCAGGATATAGTGGCATCCTTCCCATGGGAGTTTGGGGGATAAGCATTTAAAATGTTGTAGGGTTGCAAAATGTAATAACTTGAAATGAAAGAGAGTCAAAGTTAATATTAAACAAGCGTTTTTATACATTTCATATTGATCCTATGGATGGTAAGTTTTGAATGCTAATCTGTTTATGTTATTGGTCCTTATTTGTTTAAGTTATAAAAGAAAGGAAATGGTTGTAATAATAATGTTTGTACCAAACATGAAGACATGAATATGTTTATATTCAAAAGCAGGAAAAAGCTTAACCCTATCAGCAGATGCACTCTAGCTACACCACTTTAACCAGGATGTAACTGAAGACTACAGCGCCAACAGGATGTGTTAGTCAGCCTCTTGTTTATCAGCT
This sequence comes from Sinonovacula constricta, assembly GCA_007844125.1. Lineage (NCBI taxonomy): Eukaryota > Metazoa > Mollusca > Bivalvia > Cardiida > Solecurtidae > Sinonovacula > Sinonovacula constricta. The sequence continues at coordinate 17,200,489 of CM017561.1, forward strand.
CTGCAGACCAACACCAGAATTCATGTAGGTCTGGTGGCAGCAACAGACATACAACTACCCACTTGTGCACCACATATCAGAATGAGCCTACATCCAGTGGATAGAACATCAGCCAAAGTGCAGATTAATCAAGTTGTGGAAATGCCAGGTTTGAACCTTGCCAGACACCCAGTGTCTGTTAGTATGGTATTGGTATAGTAATAACCATTGATCACAGTATGCTGGTGTGGAAAGTTCCAGATCTAGCTGGGATGGGTAACCGCTTACAGATAATATAAAAGGGTGGGATGCATGTCAACTGTTTATAAAATGCTACCACAGTAAAGGCTGCCACAATCTACTTTAAGTGCACATTGCCTATGGATGAGTTAAAAGGACGTTGGTGGGATGGGGTGACATAAAAACAACAAAACAGATCCTTGCCATGTGAAACTCTATTTTTACAAGTAGTACATTTTTGTGCAACACCAATCCCACACCATCACTATTGCTGATACTGCCTCTCTGAAGCTATCTCAGTCTTAACCCAAACTGTTAATCCTCCCAATTTGTGGATGATTAAATCACCATTTGTTGTGCAGTACTTGTGACTGTTTGTACAGTAATCTGCATGGTCACAAGTTCAGGGGTCATCCCTCATGTGTGTGACCACTTGAGGCAGCTTCCCATCACCATCACTATCATGATTATGTCATAAACCCTCTACAACAACACTTGCCATAGATAGAACATTCATCAAAATGTTAAGATTTAATTTCTACTAATGCAAGCTTGGTTTGTTAAGCCAGATGTTTATATGAAGAGGGGCTGATAGGACTGATGTTGACAAGAAGTGGACACACATGGACAGAAGAGGATGGGGGCTGGACACCCAGAGCCTGGTATAGTATTTGTACAGACTGGACATGGTAAGTACATGGACAACATTGGCTGATACCACACCCCTTTTTTACTGTCCAGACAATGACCAGGGACCAGTAGGAGTTTGTACTGACTTGTATTGGAACTGAACATCATTCAATAGAATTATATTTATTTTTTAAAATGTTTGTTTATGTCAACATGTCAAAGGACAACCTGATCTGGAATATACTGTATTATATATTACAGCTCAGAAGCTGGAAGGAGGGTGACAACAGATGACCAGTAGTGGACACTGAACATACATTGTTTCTGAAACCTCAAAAACAGCGTGTCTTGAAAAGATGTTTTAATTATTTTCTCAAAACAATACCTTAATCTGCATGCATGTTTCCAGTATTTTATAAAAACAATATTTTTGGAGCATTACCAGTAACATTCCCCTGACTCCTTTGCCATACAGTGAGAAAAATGCAATCCATACTAGATAAAAGATGTTGTTTAGTAAATGAACATACAAATCTTTGTTTTTCCAAGCATCAAATAACACATTTACCACCAATTTCTATCAGAAACACTTTCCTCCTTCACTGACCATGAACTATTAGAGCTTAAGTTTCCCATGATAGAGGTCAGGAATGTTTACTTTCACATGCATCAGATTAAATCAAAGAACATCCAAACATCCCATGTTCATATGAAAGCTATCAATTCAATGAGCATACAAAATGATCAGCCAAGCGTAGCCAATGAAAAACAGTTACAGCCTTAATACAAAAAGCATGATGGAAAACAAAATTTGAATGGGCAATGTCTAAATCTCAGGTAGGCGTGTATTTACAAAATGTATACAATGTGTATAAAGGTGAGATTCTTATACAATGTTTGCCTTCAGAAATATTGCGGAACAGGCAAAATTAACTAATATCCAGTAATAATGTGCACAACTTTATAAATTACATTGTCAGGCTTGAACAATCTATGTGCATCGTTGATATGAGAAATTCTCACGAAAAGATTGACTAAGCCAAGATCAAAGACATAGCAAGTATGTGCTAACTGGTCAGATGTCCTCAGGCATGACAATTACTTGTACACAAATCAACACTCATTTGTTTGCTGATTGGGTTAAACACTTTACTAACAACAGTTAAGAAATGCATTGAACTTGAAAATGTAAAAGTGCTGCCTAAACCAGAATAATATTCTTTGAATTTCTGATTTTATTAAATATGTCAGACCAAGGTATCTAGAAATGATTGCATACAACTATTGATATGCTGACATTATACACTGAAAGATTGTTTTGCCTTGTTGAAGTTTTTACTTGGTGCTGGATAATTACCTGCTTATCACAACTCTGCATTCAGATAATATCTTACAATGTTACAACAATAAAACAAACGATGTTCAGAGTATCTGTCCAACTGCTGTAGTCTCTATACTCGAAGAATTGTGAAGCTGATAAGTAAATTGTTATTATTTTAAACTTTCATCTTTATTCCAGCATTACATTAACTCTTAGTCCATCAAACTTGAACTGCTCCGGTGTTTGCTGAAAGTATTGGCCCAGATTAGCCAGGCCCTGCTTAAATCTGCCTGACTAGGGTTCAACACTATTATCTGCTTAATCTCTGTTGCTCTGAGAAAATAACAAAACTTAATGATTTGTAATTTATACATTTATCAGGCTACTGATTAATACCAAAGAAATACATTTGATGTGAAATATGGTTTATCAAACATAATTTCGGTATTCAGCAAAGTTTGTACAATAACTGTAACAAACACTGAGTAGTCATAAAATTGGGCTACTTTAAAATGCATGATAAAACCTGAATGAAATGTGTGAGTATACCGGCAGTTACACCCACTGACTGTATTCATATTCTCATGGGAAAGTTTTATTAATGTGATTTTAATCACAAAACTGAATGTTTAATGTTTCATTAGCAGTTTGAATACATAAAAATATAAGAAAGCACTTTCTTTACAGTTAGTTTTTTGTTATTTCATTTTTTTTTTTTTTTTGGTTGAAGGTTTTACAAACAATCATTAAGTTATACATAGATATAACCTGAAGCAGAATGGTACAGTGCTGCCTTTACTGTGTGATGATGTTAACATACAGTGACATTGGACCAACCAACCAGGGACAAACCTGCCTGAGTCAATGGACAGACAGAATCCGTAAACAAGCCTCATTTGTAGAAATCAGGGATCAAACACACTACACCTGACTAAATCAACTGAATCTTGTAAATATATCCTACAATTAAGTAATGTCCCTATAAAACAGTATATATCCTGTTAAACCATGTCTGTCTTTACTGCAGCAATCCTAATAATACAGCATATGTAACTATGACCACATTAACTGGAACTACAATAGGATTGAACTACATATAGATTTACTGAATAGGCTTATCAATGTTTAATATGTAAGCAAATTTTATGACATCATGTATTTATATTTTTTTAAAATTTACAATATATCACTAGACAAAATTGGCTTCTGTCATTTCCTGCAATGGTCTTCTTTAAACAATGACAATTTAGACAAATAATTACTGTTTTTGTTCCAAAATTTTGAATGAAGATATTTTAAACACAAAACACCATTTTATCACATAACTTTATGCTTCTGAATCTTGTAGAAGTAAACATATAATTATAGTGTAACAAAATACAAGGAGCAAAAGGTCCTACAAAATGGTATTGTTTCATGTAAGCACTTGTTGTTTTCATTGTTTTTATAATTTTATTATTCTTTGTTTGTCATGCTTATATTATTCCTCACAAATGTGTGAACTAATATTTATTAACTTCAATCTTTTAAGTAAAGTTGATTAAGCAACAATTTATACTAAAACACAAAGAGTCCCTTTTACTTTAAAGATTTTACTATGAACTCTACAGATATTCTAGTGGTAGCGATGATGACAGTGTATACTTACAATCAACCCTGGACGCTCCAAGACTGGGCAGGCTGGCAGAGCTCCCGCTGCGACTGATGTCTGAGCCTAGGGAGCCTGGTAATGATGACGTGCTACGCGACAATTCCGTCGCTAGCTCACTAACGCTGCGTACTGATGGTAGGTTCACCTAGAATTCACACTTGCCATATTGCTGGTAGGCTCTCAACAGAGTCCTGCAACCTGGCTTCCACACAAGTGGGAACCAGGCACTGCTGAAAACATTGCTGAGCTGATACCCAGCTTATGGGGCAAACAATTCTTTGGCAAATGGAGGTCATTTTTTTGTAACAGTGAATATGTAAACATACAATACGGATAGCAACATGTGAAAATAAACCAAAGATCACTCCAAATATCAACAACAAAGCTCTAATTTTTAGGGACTTTTTATCATACAAAAATCCTTTCTTTATTTTCCCTTATACCAGATACTGCTGGCCTTTAGGAGGATTGCCAAAATGTCCATTTAATGAGTTCATTGCAGAAACAAGTTTCCGATGAGAATGAGATCTACTGAAAAATCAAATCAAATTTGGCCCCTTAAGTCTAGAGCATTGATGTATATGTACATTTCTTTAACAGTCAGACAATAAAGCATTGTGACCAAAATTAAAAAAAAGAAAAGTCATTGCTTTCTTGTCTGGCACTTAGAAAAACAAGAACAAAGATTACTGCAGTGGAACACCTGAACAAAGTTTTAAATCCTCCTGTTTCATAATAATGGTGCATTCTGCAATAATCTATGTTAACAAAGCCACCCTTTATGAGACAGGTTCAAGACAGTTCTCCATGTGTGAAAGCCTTTAAGTAATCAACTGGAAAAATGGGCCTTTGTAACAGGTGGGTTTAACTTTCACATGTGACAGCACTCTCACTTTTTATACAATTCTTTGTTAGCAATGACATGTTAATTGGGCACAAGCCAAATAGAACATATGAGCAGTTAATGCCTATAATTGCAAACATAAACAGAAAACTCTCTAAAAAGAAATTAGAAGTGCTTTGAAATATTTATTAATTTAGACGAACTGTTATCATATATCATAATGATAAATCCTCTTGTTTTATAACAAAAGGGCTCAGCAGTTATGTTGCAAAATATTTATATAAAATGAAGGTTTATTACGGGTTATTTTATTGTTCTAAAGGCTTCACAATGGGACACTTGTGATATTTTTTAAAATTCTTTACTGTCACGTAGGGGACCGGTCTCACAAAAGGCTGACAAGGGGAGAGCACTCACCCGACTGTTCTTGCGTTCATGGTAGAACTGGTGTTGAGCTACGGCCATCTGCCAGATACATTTCGTCAGCTGTGGGGTGGCGCCAAACCAAGCATGAACATTCACATTACCTGGTCCAAAAGTCCGTCGACTGACTGACACCCTGCAATATAGAATACACATCAGAAATAAAGGATAAAATAAGCCTATTCATTGAAGTAAAATTTGCAATTTAATTTTCTTTCATTATTTACAAGTCAATAAAACAAGAGGGCCATGATGGCCCTTAATCGCTCACCTGATGACACAGGCTTTTAGTAGGCTCAAATCTGGCATCAAGTAATTAAGAGTTATTTACTTTAGAAATCTTTGGTGAAGATTGGATCATTAGTGTGGCCACTGGGTTGATAACATTTTCTAGAACTTTACCAAGTAACCTTCTGAAACCACATGACCCACTTCAAAACATATGTAAGATTTTATACTGGCAAACATTCTGGCCAAGTTTGGTGAGGATTGGGCCATCAATAAAACCTCTAAGGTTTTTCTAAAATGTAACCTAGTGACCTACTTTTTGACTCCACGTGACCCAATAATATACTCATCCAAGATTTCATGCAGACAAACAATCTGATCAAGTTTGGTGAAAATTGGGCTATGAATGTGGCCTCTAGTGTGTTCACATGCTTTTTCTAAGTTTTGACCTAGTGACCTCTTTTTTGACCCCATGTGACCAAATAAGGAACTCATTGAAGATTTCATGCAGACAAACATTCTCACCAAGTTTGGGGAAGATTGGGCTATAAATGTGGTCTCTAGTGTGTTCATAAGCTTTTTCTAAGATTTGACCTAGTGACCTACTTTTTGACCCCACGTGACCCAATAATAAACTCATCCAAGATTTTGACCTAGTGACCACTTAGTGACCCCACATGACCCAGGAAATCCAAGATTTCATGCAAGCAAACATTCTGATCAATTTTGGTGAAGATTGGGCCATAAATAGGGCCTCTAAAGTGTTCACAAGCTTTAGCTCAAATTTGACCTTGTGACCTACTTTTTGACCCCATGTGACCCAATAATGAACTCATCCAAGATTTCATGCAAACAAACATTCTGACCAAGTTTGGTGAAGATTGGGCTATAAATGTGGCCTCTAGTGTTCACAAGCTTTTTCTAAGATTTGACCTAGCCACCTACTTTTTGACCACACATGACCCAGTTAAAAACTTATTCAAGATTTCATGCAAACAAACATTCTGACCAAGTTTGGTGAAGACTGGGCTATAAATGTGAAGTGTGTTCACAAGTTTTTCCTAAAATTTGACATAGTGTCCTACTTTCTGACCCCAGGTGACCCAATAACGAACTCATCCAAGATTTCATGCAAACAAACATTCTGACCAAGTTTGAACAAGATAGGATAAAAACTGTGGTCTGTAGTGTGTTCACAAGCTAAATGTTGACGACGGATGACGGACGAAGCGGTATCACAAAAGCTCCCCTTGAGCATGTCGTGCTCAGGTGAGCTAAAAAACAACAAACTAATATGTATTATTAATTAATATGTATTGTTGGTAAATAAAACAAAACAAACTGAACATAAATATAGGTAAAGGGAACAAACGTACCAAGAGTGCGCAAGAACTTAACTCTTTATCAAAGTTGATCCCCAAAGTAAGTTTGATGAAATATAGCAGGTTATGCACATTTTAGACATACAAGATTATATTATTTTAGTCTGCCATGACCAATAAACTTTTGTTAAATGAATGCAATTAACATATGCTAGACATTGACAACCTTGCATAGATTTATTGTTAGAAAGTATGGCAAACCCATTTTTCATGGACTGATGATTAATTGTAAATGATGTGTATTAACGACATATGATGAGTTCATGAGTAAGCTGTATTCAACTCTCCATTGATGTCCTTACCAGTGGAACAAACACTGTAACATAGAGTCAAGCACGTCTTGTGTTTTGTTAACTGATTTTCAATATTTCTTTGCTATTAAACCATATGGAAAACACTCAAAGTTTCCAATGGAAACACGTAACATGTGACATGACACCAAATACTGCAACATTATACTGTCACCTGGCAGACCAGTCCTACAATTATCATTTTAATACCAATACTATGTTTATACCATTGTTTTTTGTTGTTTATTGGGTTTATCGTCCCACCAACAGTATTTCAGTTATCTGGAGACGGTGTCCACTTGAAGCAGATATAGTGCTGCCTTCACTGTGTATAGCATGCCGTGAACACCTGGCATGATACCACACCCAGTCACATTATCCTGACACCGGGCCAACCAGTCGTGGAACTACCCTTATATTTGCTTGAGCGTTAGCAAGGGAGCTATACCACTACCATTTTTTACGACTTTGGTATGTCGCGGCCCGGGATCGATCCCGGGGCCTCCCGTACCTGGAGCCGACGCTCTACCGATTGCGCTACCAGGTCCGGTTTATACCATTGTAATGAGGCCATTAAAAACTGAAACTGATATTTGACCATTGGGTCAGCAGAGAAATACAATTTGTAATAAAATTTGTAACATATAACAAAATGAATAACTGAAACTGAAACTGATATTTGAACAAATCTGCTTTTGTTAGTAACTGATATAGTGATATAGTGATTATGATATAGTGCTGTTCTACATTCTTTTTTAAATGTTGTACTGTTACATAAAGGTGCAGTTTGATAAATAAAGTATGTTGTGTGGAAGTCTTGAAAAATACTTAAATCTTGTAATAAAGATCATATAATTTAACTAATTGAGAGTTAAGCTGAAATAAATTGCAATAAGGCTACAATTACAAAAATGACACTGTTTTGTTTTTGATAAGCAACACAGTAACTATTTATGATCATTATAGTGATTTTTGTGGAATAAGATCCCAAACAAATGTCATGGTAGAACCACCAGCACACAACAGCTCAGCTAGAAGACCTTCCTACATTGAGTTCTTTGTCCTGAACGAGACTCAAACCTATGCACTGAGAGGTTAAGCATTCAGAGGAGTTACAAGTCATCAACTCTACCACTATGCCACTTTTGTCCCCATGACATTGTGTTGTAACATTGAGATATAAATTACATAATACTGTACTTTATAATGTTCATTTATTAATTTAACTTTTTAACATGTCACATTAATTTACTGGCACTTAAGAATGCTAGTATCAACAAGTCAATGCTAGATAACTTAAGTGAACGATTATATGTCTGTATGGTATATAATTAAATATAAAATTAAACCAATTATTGAATCTACAACAAAATCACACAATCGAAAACCCATTTAAAATCTTACTTACTATGGAAAATTTGGAGTACTCAAATGCAATGATTTAGGATCAATATGATATCTTAATTGCAGAAAGAAAACACAATAGCTAAAATAGGTGTACATTGTTGAATTGCTATAAATAATAAAATATGTTAATATATATATACATTCTCCTGGTACAGTCTCAAGTGCATCACTGCCCAAATTGAATCTCTTATCTTAATTGTAGTCACAAAATGCTCATTAGATTTATAGCCAATAAATAGTGCTGATCTTTGCTGATATAGGTTGTGCACAAAGGCTTGAAGCATAACTTGAGGTTTTTTCCTTCTATTATTTTTAATGATTTGACCTGTTCATGATGCAGGAGAGCATTCTGTCCCCACAAGAAGGGGTCTGTTTAGGCAGAAATCAAGTACAACAAGCACTACATTACCCCACAACAAGAGGTAGTAAAAGTAGGGAGACTGTTTCAAGGTTATCAAGGACTTTCTTCAAACTACACGACCCATGACAGGGTTATGGAGAATGCTGCAATAAAACCATTCATTTCACAAACATGGACCAGACTTGGGCTCTCACAACAATACCTTCCAAAGCTTTTTTTTCAAAAGCAACTTTAGGGGAGTGAAACTGTTTAACCAATTTTTAAGTATAATTAATACAGACCAGAACAAAATAAAGGGCTTTTGAAGTTGGATTTATAGAAGAAGTCATAAAGAAATTAGGAGGTGCAAATTAGAGTTGACACAGCCAAATAGAAATACAATAATGCCCAAGGAGTGCAATCAATTTGATCAATTAAGGTCATAACCATGAAGGTACAAATAAATGGGCCATTAATTATGCTACAAAACGTATAGCCAGGACTAACATTAAACTGTTTCTCCATAATTTAAGACCACACTTCTTAAGACCAGTTATTTGGGACAATTTATACAACAGGCATGGTAAAAGCTATGATACTGTTACAGTTATATTATTAACGTAAATTAAAGACAATCTAACAATAACCTAAATATTAAACCCCAAAAGACAATTGTTTCATCTGTAAGGCTAACTTGCCATCAAGGCCACCTCTAAAACATCAAATGAACTAAAGCAAGGGTCTTGGTAACTTGATTGGCTTAATACTCAAAGCTAGATCCTTTAGAGGCCTTGGAGACCATGAAGTTCATGTTTGTCAGTTGATCTGACAGGTCAAAATGACATAATTGAAGAAAACTAGTACCACCACAACAGGATTCATAAGGTTAAATAAAATTTTACAGAAGATGTGCTTTTTAACCTTTCTAAATCCAGCCATTATGTACTTTTTGTATAATATGCACATAAATTCTACACTGTTAGTTAACAAGTAACATTAAGAAGTATCATAATTGGATACAGCTTTTAACAAAATATGGTCAGATATCTGAGCCAAGTTTATCAAACAGCATGTGTCTGCATGGTTGAGTGGCTAGCATGCTTGGCTCTCATGAGACCAACATTCAAATTCCACTTTATTTGTTTATATATTTTTTCAAGTTTATTTAATATATTTGGTAATAAGATGTAAGAAAACCATGTATTGGAGCCCTAAATATAATGAAACTGACACCAACAGTTGATGAAATTCCACTTATCCATACATATTCATGCATAAATCATACATATCTATCAGCATAAAGGGTTACATTTACATCTTATGTGACAAGCAACAAGGCATATGGACCACTGTTGATCAGTGACATGCAGCATACATGCACAGTAGCAATTAGCAAAATGCAACAACAACAACTTAACAATCAAATGCATGAAATAAAAATCAACAAAGCATACTAAAAAAAAGCAAAAACTACAACAAGGCTGTGATTGTGTTTCTTAAACAAGAGAACCATGATTGCCCTGATTGCCCACCTGAATTAAAACTAAATGGAAACAGTCCTCATTTGTTACAAATAAATAGAGTTATACAAAAAAAACTAAAATGTATACAAATACTTCTTCAATGGATAACAGAACACCACAGATTTGTGTTTTATCAACAAATACTATTTTTTCATTGCTCTTAAAATTAGTTTTTTAAAAAACTAGAAGCCTGTTATACATCAAATAAAGGATTTTGTTATTAGTTTACACACAATTTGATCCTCATAATAAAAATACAAAAAATGCACTTGCCTTAATTTAAAAAACTAATGCAGAAATAACTAAGTAAAAATCAATATATTTTCTAAACACATGTATATAAGAGAGAAAGGAGTAGATACAAAGCAGAGGCTATTTTCTAGAGAAAGGTAACCGAGCGTGACTACTGGATGTACCATTGCCAAGGTGGAGACAGTGCAAACTCCCAAGGAGGTAGACCTATGTTTTAATTGCACTCAATATGACTTTCCTTGCCTATTTAAATTCATGATTACACCTTAATAAAGGTAAAAAATACATATCCATCATATTTACATGTGGTTTAGAAGACATTTATACTAAAGATTTCCAGGATTTTTCAGAACTTACATAATTGCATAAATGTTAAATGACACTTGTCATAGATGAACAATATATGAACTTCATATAAACTACTAGATTGTTCATTGTGTATGCAAACTTGATAGTAAACGTTTTTTTCTTCTTCACTAAACATCATGCTTGCTGCACAGTATTTATTTTCATTTTGTCATGCTGTTCTTATAGTGCAGTTTGGTTGAGTAAATGGGAACTTTGCATCAATGCTCAAAACCTTTTTAATGAAATAGTTCATCTTCCAAAAGTCCTATATGTATAATACCATCAGGGTGTACCTATTCATGAGAGTTCCATCGTACCTCTTCATAAAAGTTGCACCATCAGGGTGTACCTTTTCATGGGAGTTGCACCATCAGGGTGTACCTCTTCATGAGCGTTCCACTATCATGGTGTACCTCTTCCTAAGAGTTGCACCATCATGGTGTACCTCTTAATGAGAGTTGCACCATTAGGGTCTACCTTTTCATGGGAGTTGCACCAGCCCAATGTGCAGCTAGACAGTAGGTGAACATAGATGTGTTTTGTAGGCATGTGGGCGTTAGATGGGTGCTACTTACTGCGTGGTGGGGTCAGATATGGCATCGGAGAGGTCATCTGTGTCCTCGACACACTCACGAATGGCGTCCTCATACAAGTTGAAACTGCTTAATGTGTGAACAACACTGGAGAGGGAGAAATGTGCATGGTGAGACAGAGACAGGCAGCACCAACCGTCCCAGCAACATGACCTTCAGCAGATTTTGGCACTTAGGGTTAATATGTTGTGCAGGATAAGGTAGTATTTGTTTGTATCTGTATTCATTCTGATGTAATTAGCTTTGCTGAAGATGATTTGCAGGACAAAACTTGAGAAGTGCCTCTGTGTGCATGTGTGTCAATGCATGTTCTTCTAGTTTATATAGTTCAGCGTTACTGTGTTAATCAGGGTTCCCTTTCTGTGTATTATCAGGAAATACATTTTTTGAGCATATGTGTTTACTGCTTTTATAATTTTTAATCTACAACATTGTGAGGTCAAGTTTGTGCACATAAATCAGTATTATACCTCTCTAATTCTTTTATTTACCATGTTGAACATCAGTAGGTTAAAATTGTTATTTTTTCAAATACTGACTGTTAGGTCATTATAATACTGTATAAGCTTGCTAATTTAATTTAATTACAGGAAGTCATATGTTTAATCTAAAAATGAAGATAAATCTTAAAATAATTGAAGTGGTTCATTCAAAACATTATGTCAAATATGTTGTTTAATACAGTTTAAAACAACAAACATAACCCATATTTAAATATAAAAGTTGATTAATCTACCTTTAAAGCTAAAGCTGATACAACCCATATACTACTTTATGCATCAGAATTAAGAACAGGTAAAATAAAATGGAACATGATAATGTAGCAAAATATGCAAATTTATCGAAAGCTCACTCTACAGAAAATATGTATTAAACTTACATTGAAAATTAAATTTTCAGTCACAAGCATCATTTTCTTACTATCTGATCATTTTCGAAAAACTAAGCATCAGTAAAATAATCACACAGAGAATACCCGGAGCAGAAAATCGAGACCACTAAAGTGTTAAATTTGTTTTTGCTTAAGATAAACTTAAAGAAGAATAGCTTTGGAGTTAAATGTTAGTTTTAATTGAAATTGTGTATTCAGAACTGTTATATTCAGAACTGTTATAGGTGTATTCAGAACTGCTTTAGGTGTTTTCAGAACTGCTATAGGTGTATTCAGAACTGCTTTAGGGTGTATTCAGAACTGTTATAGGTGTATTCAGAACTGTTATAGGTGTATTCAGAACTATTCAGAACTGTTATAGGTGTATTCAGAACTGTTATAGGTGTATTCAGAACTGTTATAGGTGTATTCAGAACTGGTATTCAGAACTGTTATAGGTGTATTCAGAACTGTTATAGGTGTATTCAGAACTGCTATAGGTGTTTTCAGAACTGTTATAGGTGTATTCAGAACTGCTTTAGGTGTATTCAGAACTGTTATAGGTGTTTTCAGAACTGTTATAGGTGTATTCAGAACTGCTATAGGTGTATTCAGAACTGTTATTGGTGTATTCAGAACTGCTATAGGTGTATTCAGAACTGTAATAGGTGTATTCAGAACTGTTATAGGTGTATGCAGAACTGCTATAGGTGTATTCAGAACTGTTATAGGTGTATTCAGAACTTAATTAGGTGTATTCAGAACTGTTATAGGTGTATTCAGAACTTAATTAGGTGTATTCAGAACTGTTATAGGTGTATTCAGAACTTAATTAGGTGTATTCAGAACTGTTATAGGTGTATTCAGAACTGTTATAGGTGTATTCAGAACTGTTATAGGTGTATTCAGAACTGCTTTAGGTGTATTCAGAACTGTTATAGGTGTATTCAGAACTGCTTTAGGTGTATTCAGAACTGTTATAGGTGTATTCAGAACTGTTATAGGTGTATTCAGAACTGTTATAGGTGTATTCAGAACTTAATTAGGTGTATTCAGAACTGTTATAGGTGTATTCAGAACTGTTATAGGTGTATTCAGAACTGCTTTAGGTGTATTCAGAACTGTTATAGGTGTATTCAGAACTGCTTTAGGTGTATTCAGAACTGTTATAGGTGTATTCAGAACTGTTATAGGTGTATGCAGAACTGCTATAGGTGTATTCAGAACTGTTATAGGTGTATTCAGAACTGTTATAGGTGTATTCAGAACTGCTATAGGTGTATGCAGAACTGTTATAGGTGTATTCAGAACTGGTATAGGTGTATTCAGAACTGTTATAGGTGTATTCAGAACTGTTATAGATGTATTCTGAACTTAATTAGGTGTATTCAGAACTGTTATAGATGTATTCAGAACTGTTATATGTGTATTCAGAACTGCTATAGGTGTTTTCAGAACTGTTATAGATGTATTCTGAACTTAATTAGGTGTATTCAGAAATGTTATAGGTGTATGCAGAACTGCTATAGGTGTATTCAGAACTGTTATAGGTGTATTCAGAACTGTTATAGGTGTATTCAGAACTGCTATAGGTGTATTCAGAACTGCTTTAGGTGTATTCAGAACTGTTATAGGTGTATGCAGAACTGTTATAGGTGTATTCAGAACTGGTATAGGTGTATTCAGAACGGTTATAGGTGTATTTAGAACTGTTATAGGTGTATTCAGAACTGTTATAGGTGTATTCAGAACTGTTATAGGTGTATTCAGAACTGCTATAGGTGTATTCAGAACTGTTATAGGTGTATTCAGAACTGTTATAGGTGTATGCAGAACTGCTATAGGTGTATTCAGAACTGTTATAGGTGTATTCAGAACTTAATTAGGTGTATTCAGAACTGTTATAGGTGTATTCAGAACTTAATTAGGTGTATTCATAACTGTTATAGGTGTATTCAGAACTTAATTAGGTGTATTCAGAACTGTTATAGGTGTATTCAGAACTGTTATAGGTGTATGCAGAACTGCTATAGGTGTATTCAGAACTGTTATAGGTGTATTCAGAACTTAATTAGGTGTATTCATAACTGTTATAGGTGTATTCAGAACTTAATTAGGTGTATTCAGAACTGTTATAGGTGTATTCAGAACTGCTATAGGTGTATTCAGAACTGCTATAGGTGTATTCAGAACTGGGATGGGATGGGATTAGCCGGCATTTTGGCCGATACTGCGCAGCGACATTTCTATCATTATAGCACAGGGGCACTTATGAGGTGCCCAGGGACTGAACCCGGCCGGTCCATTATACTGACACCGACGAGTCAGGCGTAATGCTGTCCCCTTAGCCCCGAGCGTTAGGAGGGAAGTCACTACTACCAACTTTAAAGTCTTTGGTATGACCCGGCCGGGGATCGAACCCACGACCTCCCGATCCGCAAGCCGACGCTCTACCACCTGAGCTATTGCGGCCGGTGTATTCAGAACTGTTATAGGTGTATTCAGAACCGTTATATGAGTATTCAGACATAACTGTTATAGATGTATTCAAACAGAACTGTTATATGTGTATTCAGACAGAACTGTGATAGGTGTATTCAGACATAACTGTTATATGTGTTTTCAGACAGAACTGTGATAGGTGTATTCAGACATAACTGTTATAGGTGTATTCAGACATAACTGTTATATGTGTATTCAGACATAACTGTTATAGGTGTATTCAAACAGAACTGTTATATGTGTATTCAGACAGAACTGTGATAGGTGTATTCAGACATAACTGTAATAGGTGTATTCAGACATAACTGTTATATGTGTATTCAGACATAACTGTTATAGGTGTATTCAAAACTGTTAAAGGTGTATTCAGAGTTGTTATAGGTGTATTCAGAACTGTTACAGGTGTATTCAGAACTGTTATAGGTGTATTCAGAACTGTTATAGGTGTATTCAGAACTGTTATAGGTATATTCAGAACTGTTATAGGTGTATTCAAAACTGTTAAATTTATACTCTATAAATAGATTTTTGTGTCAACTTTGATTGGCTGGTGCCCCCTGAAGGTTAAGGACAGAGGAGGAAAAGGTGTGTAGAAGCAGGGAGACAAGAATTGTCCAGTACATGAGCCAGTCATTTAGCTCTTCATATTTAAATGCATATACATGTTTAGTTATTTAGTTAACCTCAAAGAAGCACTAAATTAGACAACCTGGCAGCAACAGATTAAACTGATTTTTTATTAATTGATTGTTTATTGGGTTTATCGTCCCACCAACAGTATTTCAGTCATCTGGATTTATTAAATGATTTGAAACATCACAATCTGATGAATGGTGACAAATTTCATGTTGACAGAAGTTAGGTACTTAACTATCTGAGGGCCATAAACATAAAGACAAAATTAGCAAGGAATATCAGCAATGTTTAAACAGACCTGAATAATTGGAATGCGGGTACACAAAGAACATTTGGAAAATAAGTTTTAATTTTTTGACTTCATGGACATATATAGAAAATGGCCACATCCCTGGCAGCCAAATTTTTAAATGAATAAAAATTCTTTGAACAATCTTGATACAGACCCCCCACTAAGGAACATGTATACCAAATATCAAGGTCTTAGTTCTTGTTGCTTATGACAATTTTAAAATATACTGGCCAGCATGTCTGTTCATTATACCTCATCATACTGACTTGAAACGTAAATTCTATTTCTTATCAATAATTTTGTGTTTATGTTTTATATAAACATGTAAAACTACTAGATAAACAGCATTTTGCTTGATAAAAGTTTACATCCCATCAAATAGCTCGTAATTCAATTTACTGAAAACCATATCTCTACCCTAAATGTAGCATTTTACTCCCTTGTCTTAATAAAATTGGCCACCTTTAACCAACTGTTTTTCCAGCTTTATACTTTCACGGTAGGGTTTGGCACTTTAAAGGAGTGAGCACTAGTCATGCTCTTGTATGGTATAACAGAACCTTACACAAACATGGCTGCAGGATGTGAATATACAAGTACCAACACCAATCTCACACATAAACATCAAGAGAAGGAAGAGAGAATGTATTCTATTTAAAGAGGACTATACATGTGAAGTCTGGACTAGATTAGATACAAGTTTTGAGACAAGAGAAAAATGGAAAAAATCAAAGTGTAAAAAAAAGAAACCAAAATGGAATGGTTTTTTGAGAAACAAAACTTACATCTACTCATTGAAAAAAGTTGCAATGTACAACCAATGCCGAGACATGTTTGTGTGTTTTATCCATTGGAGAAATACTTTTAAAACACGAACACAATAACACAAAGACTTGAAATAACGAAGTTAACTTGTGAATTATAAGCACAATAATTGTTAAGCTGGTGATTAATATATAGTTTGACAAAGTAACCTTTATTTATCCAAAATAAATTGACATTAAACATCATGACAGTAAACTGCTAAACAAAAACAAACAAAAGTCATCAATTGTTCTTTTACTACACAGAAGGTCTTAACATTATTAAAAATGCTTGAAAAACTTCCACTCTTGGACAGAAAAAAAAAAAGAAAACACAAATCAAGTATATAAAACCCTAACCAATTATAAATGACACTATTTGTTATCTAAATTAGCTTACAAATTAGTAAATCAATTAGGTAACAAGGGAAGTTAACTATGGTATGTTAATGAGGCACCAGCCGTCATGATGGTTGATGGAGAATGAATATTCGGGGTCAATTTGTGTTATAGTATTGTAGTACAACCCTTACAGCTAAAATATAAAGTTTTGTCAATAGTCCTTAGTATTTTTTATTTACTGTATTCATTTAAATATTTCATTGAGCTTTTTAATTAAGCAAACTATTAAATAACTATAAACTATGATAGTGTTTTGTCTTGGTATCCCACTGTGTCCCTTACTGTTTTCATCCCAGCAAATTATATATAAAACAATTACAGTTAAAAAATTAACAGGATTTCAGTGAGCTCAATAGTTTAAATTGTTGCTTGTGACATATTAAGGGTTAATATTACTGATGTTGTTGTGACAGTGAATGTGTGAGATAGAGGATGATATATGTGTATACATCACAACCATAACTTGATGAATGCCAAACAGTTGTATATAAAGGATATACAAACAAAAATAAAATCAAACATCCAAGCAAGGCAACCCTTAACACAATATAAAACATAGGTGATCATTGAAAAATAAATAAAATATCTAAAAACATAAAGAAATGAAGCTTTAAAGCTTGAGCAAGCACTAATTAAAACAAATGAACCAAGACTATAAAAGAAACTTACAGCACACATCTAGTTCTATGGATTCTGGGTTATTCTAATAGGGTCATGCAGCACCACTTGCAGAGTTACTGCCCTTTGATGCATTTCTAGTCTACTGTCAAATTTTGTATTACAATTCAATTATAGTTTTTTTTTCTCTATCATTATGTTTTAATGATCATGAAAAAAAAACAAGTCTGTTGTGTTATTCTTTATTGTGTTGGGTTTGTTTATTGAGTTTAACCTATACCAACAATACAACCAACACTGTTCATTGATAGTAAGTGTTAAAAACTGTTGTATTGTATGTGACAAGTAAAACTAACTCACATCAAATAATAAAAGAAATGTCACCTGACTCCTATTTTGATGTTATAAATGTGAAAGTTTCAGATGTAAAGCATTAGGTCCTTTTATGGCATGAGCAGTAAATGTTAAACTCCAATTTAAAGAGCACAAGCATACATTTACTTCTACTTTAAACTTGAGTTCTTGAGTGGAACCTCTTTACTAACCAAAATATTTTGCAAAATGGACATAGCTGCTGGATTTTAAGTTACACAACAGACTTAATTGTTTCACATACAGGAAATCTCTCGGTTTGGTTTTTAATTTCATCAACTGTCCTAGGACCATACTAATAAATGAATCAGTTGAGTATACAAATTAAGTACACAAACTATTATGACCGATTCTTTTTTTGCTTAATCTTATATTGTTGGTGTTCTCCTATGTTTTAGAAGTAAGGGCCTGAAAACTTTAAACAAAAAGTCAGAAATTTAAGAACTCACTTAGTATATCTAAGCAGTTTTATGAAACTGTAAACAGGTCCTGTGACTTAACTGAAGCATACCACTAGGTTCTGAGTAATGTTTTCTTGAAGTAATAAAAGGAAGTCCTGTACTTACCGTTTGGGGTCATGGACTTCTATAGAGAACTTCTTCTCTCGATAATACAGGTTCTCCAAAGATTTCCAGACAAACACCTGGGGAGAGAAACACAAACAGGTGGTCACTGAATGTCTTACTTCCATTAAACCATGTAAACACCAGCCACAACAACAAGGCTCAAACATAAACAGCCTGAACACTGCTTCAATAATTGTACATTGTCCTATAGCTAGCAGATTCAGCACTGGAACATAGGGAGGTTAAACAACAGACATTCAAACAGGTAGAGATCATGTTCTGGGATATCTTCTGATTATTTATCCTAGAACTTATCAGTTCACACAGGCAGTATTTGTTTGATAATGATATTTTGAGGAAAAATGAATTTAAAATAAAACAAACAACAACAAAACACACTGCCAGAGGTTGGCAGTATTGTATTACGAAGATTAAAGTAATATTTACCCATAATACAACTTGTGAAAACCAAATTTCAAACAAAACTACACTGATAGTAAATATTTTAAAATAATTTATGTAATGCATGTTTGCTTTAATTCCATAAGCTAAATAAAGTAGATATATTTTACATTAAAATACCTTATGAAAGATTATAAACTATTAATAAACAATTCTAAATCACTGTTGTCATAGGTTTAAATTTGCAAATCAACACTTGTCAAATGACAAAAAGAAGATTTCTAGAAGATTTCTTTTTGTTTGTTGTTACATTACACTGACACAATGATGATCCTAATGGGGACATCTATTAATCTCTGGTGGAAAAAGACCCCAGACATGTCCGGGTAGAACCAGTGACACACTGCAGGTCCTCTTGAAGACCATCCCACATGAAAAGTTCTCGTCTACCAGCACTAAACCCCACATAATGAGGGTCTGAGGAGATACTCTCCTTGGCCATAAGGATCCACCAATAAAAATTAGTAAAAAGACTATACATAATCAAATTTGTACCATTTTTAAAAATTTTAAGCATCAATGTTCCTCCAACAGTATGCTAAGAACTAAATGTACTCACCCTCCTTGGAACATTTTTGTCATTCTTGTCATAGACACCGATACCCTTATAACTGATCCCTAACCACCACGGAATGTCTTTCTTGTCCTGGAAACACAACATTTAACAATAGGATCTGGATTATTTAAGATTTGTATTTCATTAAAAAAAAAAATCTTAATATTTATTTAAGGAAAATGGTTTTGTATACCTATATACTTTCACATCTGGATTATTGCTGTACAATTTGGGGAAATTGTTCAAGCCATCATCAAAACGAAGTTAAAAAATTCCAAAAGCGCAGCTGCAATAATTCTTGATAAAGAAAAGATACCTTAAGAGATATTTTGTTTAAAGAGCTTGGATGAATACCTTTTGCTAACATGCAATGAAAGTTTGGGTTGAAACTCTATCAAAAATGAATTTCCAGAATATTGAACAGACAATATTCAACTGCTTAAAATTTGCATACAATGACACTTCAGTCAAGTTTGTAAACTTGATAGTCTAAATTTGACGCTCCTTTTGATTGGTTACTTTTATGTGTGCACCATTTGACAGTTTTTTGCAACAACTACTGGTGTTATATTCTCATTAAGTGCTTCTACATATTTAGCACCTCATATATAATATAATGTACATACATGTATTGTCTTAAGGCCCATGGAAAGATAGGATTTATCAAACAATGTAGCCCCATTAAATAAAGTCGTTATAATCATTATTGCTTTTATTTTATCTGAATGTTGGATATTACACATTTACAGCACAGTAACACATGCATCTATTTGTGCATTTGTTACTTTAAACCTGAACTCAAGTTATCCTTAATAGTAAGGGAAGCTACTATGTTTAAAGATACATCATATGATACTATGAGTATTAATTAGCAGGACAAGCAACTACAGTTTCTTACTTACAACAGTACAAAGATTAAAAACAAATATTATTACCTTTACTTCAAAATAATGGATGCCATAAGTTGGTAAACTTTCCACTATTGTCATATAGCTGAAACAAACATGGCAGTATACTTTTTGTACTTATTGAAAGAAAACATCATATAATGATTCAAAATATATGAAACAACACTTATAATAAAATTGTATAATTAAATGTTACAAAACACAATACCTTGAGGCAATTAAACAATTTTTTTCTTGTGTTGCACAGTCTATCACACACAGGCTATGGCAGTGCTTTGTTTGTTTCTTGTGTTGCACAGTCTCTCAGACACAGGCTATGGCAGTGCTTTGTTTGTTTCTTGTGTTGCACAGTCTCTCACACATGGGCTATGGCAGTGCTTTGTTTGTTTCTTGTGTTGCACAGTCTCTCACACATGGGCTATGGCAGTGCTTTGTTTGTTTCTTGTGTTGCACAGTCTCTCACACACAGGCTATGGCAGTGCTTTGTTTGTTTCTTGTGTTGCACAGTCTCACACACAGGCTATGGCAGTGCTTTGTTTGTTTCTTGTGTTGCACAGTCTCTCACACATGGGCTATGGCAGTGCTTTGTTTGTTTCTTGTGTTGCAGTCTCTCACACACAGGCTATGGCAGTGCTTTGTTTGTTTCTTGTGTTGCACAGTCTCTCACACACAGGCTATGGCAGTGCTTTGTTTGTTTCTTGTGTTGCACAGTCTCTCACACACGGGCTATGGCAGTGCTTTGTTTGTTTCTTGTGTTGCAGTCTCTCACACATGGGCTATGGCAGTGCTTTGTTTGTTTCTTGTGTTGCACAGTCTCTCACACATGGGCTATGGCAGTGCTTTGTTTGTTTCTTGTGTTGCACAGTCTCTCACACACGGGCTATGGTAGTGCTTTGTTTGTTTCTTGTGTTGCACAGTCTCTCACACATGGGCTATGGCAGTGCTTTGTTTGTTTCTTGTGTTGCACAGTCTCTCACACACAGGCTATGGCAGTGCTTTGTTTGTTTCTTGTGTTGCACAGTCTCTCACACACAGGCTATGGCAGTGCTTTGTTTGTTTCTTGTGTTGCACAGTCTCTCACACACAGGCTATGGCAGTGCTTTGTTTGTTTCTTGTGTTGCACAGTCTCTCACACACAGGCTATGGCAGTGCTTTGTTTGTTTCTTGTGTTGCACAGTCTCTCACACACAGGCTATGGCAGTGCTTTGTTTGTTTCTTGTGTTGCACAGTCTCTCACACACAGGCTATGGCAGTGCTTTGTTTGTTTCTTGTGTTGCACAGTCTCTCACACATGGGCTATGGCAGTGCTTTGTTTGTTTCTTATGTTGCACAGTCTCTCACACATGGGCTATGGCAGTGCTTTGTTTGTTTCCTGTGTTGCACAGTCTCTCGCACACAGGCTATGGCAGTGCTTTGTTTGTTTCTTGTGTTGCACAGTCTCTCACACACAGGCTATGGCAGTGCTTTGTTTGTTTCTTGTGTTGCACAGTCTCTCACACATGGGCTATGGCAGTGCTTTGTTTGTTTCTTGTGTTGCACAGTCTCTCACACACAGGCTATGGCAGTGCTTTGTTTGTTTCTTGTGTTGCACAGTCTCTCACACACAGGCTATGGCAGTGCTTTGTTTGTTTCTTGTGTTGCACAGTCTCTCTCACACACAGGCTATGGCAGTGCTTTGTTTGTTTCTTGTGTTGCAGTCTCTCACACACAGGCTATGGCAGTGCTTTGTTTGTTTCTTGTGTTGCACAGTCTCTAACACATGGGCTATGGCAGTGCTTTGTTTGTTTCTTGTGTTGCACAGTCTCTCACACATGGGCTATGGCAGTGCTTTGTTTGTTTCTTGTGTTGCACAGTCTCTCACACACAGGCTATGGCAGTGCTTTGTTTGTTTCTTGTGTTGCACAGTCTCTCACACATGGGCTATGGCAGTGCATTGTTTGTTTCTGGTGTTGCACAGTCTATCACACACAGACTATGGCAGTGCTTTGTTTGTTTCTTGTGTTGCACAGTCTCTCACACACAGGCTATGGCAGTGCTTTGTTTGTTTCTTGTGTTGCACAGTCTCTCACACACAGGCTATGGCAGTGCTTTGTTTGTTTCTTGTGTTGCACAGTCTCTCACACACAGGCTATGGCAGTGCTTTGTTTGTTTCTTGTGTTGCACAGTCTCTCACACAGACTATGGCAGTGCTTTGTTTGTTTCTTGTGTTGCACAGTCTCTCACACATGGGCTATGGCAGTGCTTTGTCAGTCTCTCACACATGGGCTATGGCAGTGCTTTGTTTGTTTCTTGTGTTGCACAGTCTCTCACACATGGGCTATGGCAGTGCTTTGTTTGATTCTTGTGTTGCACAGTCTCTCACACATGGGCTATGGCAGTGCTTTGTTTCTTGTGTTGCACAGTCTCTCACACACAGACTATGGCAGTGATTTGTTTGTTTCTTGTGTTGCACAGTCTCTCACACATGGGCTATGGCAGTGCTTTGTCAGTCTCTCACACATGGGCTATGGCAGTGCTTTGTTTGTTTCTTGTGTTGCACAGTCTCTCACACATGGGCTATGGCAGTGCTTTGTTTCTTGTGTTGCACAGTCTCTCACACACAGACTATGGCAGTGATTTGTTTGTTTCTTGTGTTGCACAGTCTCTCACACATGGGCTATGGCAGTGCTTTGTCAGTCTCTCACACATGGGCTATGGCAGTGCTTTGTTTGTTTCTTGTGTTGCACAGTCTCTCACACATGGGCTATGGCAGTGCTTTGTTTGATTCTTGTGTTGCACAGTCTCTCACACATGGGCTATGGCAGTGCTTTGTTTCTTGTGTTGCACAGTCTCTCACACACAGACTATGGCAGTGATTTGTTTGTTTCTTGTGTTGCCCTGTTTCTCTTACACAGACTATGGCAGTGATTTGTTTGTTTCTTGTGTTGCACAGTCTCTCACACACAGGCTATGGCAGTGCTTTGTTTGTTTCTTGTGTTGCACAGCCTCTCCCACAGACTATGGCAGTGATTTGTTGGTTTCTTGTGTTGCACTGTTTCTCTTACACAGACTATGGCAGTGATTTGTTTGTTTCTTGTGTTGCACTGTTTCTCTTACACAGACTATGGCAGTGATTTGTTAGTTTCTGGTGTTGCAGTTTCTCTTACAGACTATGGCAATGATTTGTTTGTTTTTTGTGTTGCAGAGTTTCTCTTACAGACTATGTCAGTGATTTGTTTGTTTCTTGTGTTGCACTGTTTCTATTACACAGACTATGACAGTGATTTGTTTGTTTCTTGTGTTGCACTGTTTCTCTTACACAGACTATGGCAGTGATTTGTTTGTTTCTTGTGTTGCACTGTTTCTCTTACACATACTATGGCAGTGATTTGTTTGTTTCTTGTGTTGCACTGTTTCTCTTACACAGACTATGGCAGTGATTTGTTTGTTTCTTGTGTTGCACAGTATCTCACACACAGACTATGGCAGTGATTTGTTTGTTTCTTGTGTTGCCCTGTTTCTCTTACACAGACTATGGCAGTGATTTGTTTGTTTCTTGTGTTGCACTGTTTCTCTTACACAGACTATGGCAGTGATTTGTTTGTTTCTTGTGTTGCACAGTATCTCACACACAGACTATGGCAGTGATTTGTTTGTTTCTTGTGTTGCCCTGTTTCTCTTACACAGACTATGGCAGTGATTTGTTTGTTTCTTGTGTTGCACTGTTTTTTTATACAGACTATGGCAGTGATTTGTTTGTTTCTTGGGTTGCCCTGTTTCTCTTACACAGACTATGGCAGTGATTTGTTTGTTTCTTGTGTTGCACTGTTTCTCTTACACAGACTATGGGAGTGATTTGTTTGTTTCTTGTGTTGCACTGTTTCTCTTACACATACTATGGCAGTGATTTGTTTGTTTCTTGTGTTGCACTGTTTCTCTTACACAGACTATGGCAGTGATTTGTTTGTTTCTTGTGTTGCACAGTATCTCACACACAGACTATGGCAGTGATTTGTTTGCTTCTTGTGTTGCCCTGTTTCTCTTACACAGACTATGGCAGTGATTTTTTTGTTTCTTGTGTTGCCCTGTTTCTCTTACACAGACTATGGCAGTGCTTTGTTTGTTTCTTGTGTTGCACAGTCTCTCACACACAGACTATGGCAGTGATTTGTTTGTCTCTTGTGTTGCCCTGTTTCTCTTACACAGCCTATGGCAGTGATTTGTTTGTTTCTTGTGTTGCACAGTCTATCACACACAGACTTTGGCAGTGATTTGTTTGTCTCTTGTGTTGCCCTGTTTCTCTTACACAGCCTATGGCAGTGATTTGTTTGTTTCTTGTGTTGCACAGTCTCTCACACACAGACTAGGGCAGTGATTTGTTTGTTTCTTGTGTTGCACAGTCTCTCACACACAGACTATGGCAGTGATTTGTTTGTTTCTTGTGTTGCACAGTCTCTCACACACAGCCTATGGCAGTGATTTGTTTGTTTCTTGTGTTGCACAGTCTATCACACACAGACTATGGCAGTGATTTGTTTGTCTCTTGTGTTGCCCTGTTTCTCTTACACAGCCTATGGCAGTGATTTGTTTGTTTCTTGTGTTGCACAGTCTATCACACACAGACTATGGCAGTGATTTGTTTGTCTCTTGTGTTGCCCTGTTTCTCTTACACAGCCTATGGCAGTGATTTGTTTGTTTCTTGTGTTGCACAGTCTCTCACACACAGACTTTGGCAGTGATTTGTTTGTTTCTTGTGTTGCCCTGTTTCTCTTACACATATTATGGCAGTGATTTGTTTGTTTCTTGTGTTGCACAGTCTATCACACACAGACTATGGCAGTGATTTGTTTGTTTCTTGTGTTGCCATGTTTCTCTTACACAGACTATGGCAGTGGTTTGTTTGTTTCTTGTGTTGCACAGTCTCTCACACACAGACTATGGCAGTGGTTTGTTTGTTTCTTGTGTTGCACAGTTCCTTACACAGACTATGGCAGTGATTTGTTTGTTTCTTGTGTTGCCCTGTTTCTCTTACACAGACTAGGGCAGTGCCTTGTTTGTTCCTTGTGTTGCACAGTTTCTTACACAGACTATGGCAGTGATTCGTTTGTTTCTTGTGTTGCACAGTCTCTCACACACAGACTATGGCAGTGCCTTGTTTGTTCCTTGTGTTGTACAGTCTATCACACACAGACTATGGCAGTGATTTGTTTGTTTCTTGTGTTGGACAGTCTATCACACACAGACTATGGCAGTGATTTCTTTGTTTCTTGTGTTGCACAGTCTCTCACACACAGACAATGGCAGTGATTTGTTTGTTTCTTGTGTTGCACAGTCTATCACACACAGACTATGGCAGTGATTTGTTTGTTTCTGGTGTTGCACAGTCTATCACACACAGACTATGGCAGTGATTTGTTTGTTTCTTGTGTTGCACAGTCTCTCACACACAGACTATGGCAGTGATTTGTTTGTTTCTTGTGTTGCACAGTCTCTCACACACAGACAATGGCAGTGATTTGTTTGTTTCTTGTGTTGCACAGTCTATCACACACAGACTATGGCAGTGATTTGTTTGTTTCTTGTGTTGCACAGTCTATCACACACAGACTATGGCAGTGATTTGTTTGTTTCTTGTGTTGCACAGTCTCTCACACACAGACTATGGCAGTGATTTGTTTGTTTCTTGTGTTGCACAGTCTCTCACACACGGACTATGGCAGTGATTTGTTTGTTTCTTGTGTTGCACAGTCTCTCACACACGGACTATGGCAGTGATTTGTTTGTTTCTTGTGTTGCACAGTCTCTCACACACGGACTAGGGCAGTGATTTGTTTGTTTCTTCAAATCTTATGATGCACAGTCTCTCTTACACACAAACTATGACAGCAATTTCACAGATATATATTTATTAACAATAAATCTATTCTCTGGGGATAAACTTCACGAATGCATTAATAAGAAAGCTAAACAACAAAGGCAGAGATATGAAAAGATGATTTTTTAAATACATTACATGGCAAATTTAATTGGTTGCATATACATTTGGTAAACACTCTATAAACTGATAGAAAATTAAAAAGAAATCTACTTACTTGACAATAGCAGACCCCCTTCCAGTACCAGATAGTTTTTTGTAATAATGAATGACCTTGTCTTCACTAAAACATACAACAAACAAAAATGTGGTCAAAAAAAGAAAATTGTGTTCACAAAAGTATACCACAATACACAATCTCTTCTGTTTAAACACTGTTCCTGGTTTGTTAAATGTCACTTACATGTATCAAGCATGTTTTCTTTCTTTAACAAAACTTCCGGACAAAAAGTACATTGCTGTAAGAAGCAGTTGATATATTTATTTATGAATACATTTAAATCTCCATTACACAAAATTTAGTCTAACAAAATGACTTGGTAGCTCAAAGACAGCTGCAGGTCCCAGCCAAAATAGTGCTTTTTTTCCAAATTATGACATCATCACAATGTTCCACAATAACTGCATTTTAATGTTATACAGTCATAGAAATTAGGATTGAAATTTGCAAGCAAGTCGGGCTTGTAACTAAGCAATTTTACTAGCCTGAAAGAAAATTCACTAGCCTGAATTAAATTCTGTTTTAATTTACAAGTAAGTCTAAAAAAACTAAGATAAATACAGAAAAAACATCATTTAACATTCAACATTTATTTCATTTATTCTCTAGAACATGTGAAAATCAAATTCCAGTCATAAAACATGGTGTTTGACTCTCTCGTAAGTCGCAACAAGGGCCTGTTAATTGTCCAGGAAGAAAATTTCTGTCACTAACATCTTCATGTTTACGTTTAGTGGCTGCACGCTCGGCAACTTCAGGTTTTTTTCCTGGGTTTTGCACCAGAAACAACAGCTTGCCAAATGAAATAAGCGACTCAAAAGTTTGTTTACTAATATAAAATGAAAGTACAATAATTTTTCAATGATCTGGATCTAACAAGCCCATCGGGCTAGTGACTAGACTGCATAATAACAGGCGCACTGTTGTTTGAACTTGAGTTTCAGGGGTGTGGGGGCAACAGCAAAATAAAAACTGTATAATATTTTAAAGTTCAAATGATTTTTCTTATTTTACAACACCATGACATCACATAAACTGTCATCAAGCAATGCTAGAAATGAAACATTTATGACATGCTTTTTGTATATTTTCTAGCGCTCGCTATTATACAGGAGTCCTGGGCTGGTAAATTAGCAATTTTTATTAGCCCGAGAAAAAACCTACTACGATACACATATGCTGCAAACTGTACGTACCAGAACTGTATAGAAGGGTGTTCTTTCAGGGCACTGGTTGGGATCAGGGGCAGCTTCTTGAGCTCAGCTTTAGTAGTAACGTCACTAAAACACAGGAATATACATCTTAATACACACCATCCACACAAATAATCCATTGTCATTTATTGATTTATCACATATATAGAGATGACAGCAATTAAAATATTGTGTATGTATACATGAATTGTGTTATTAGCAAAACATTACTGTGAGTATTGGTAAATTGTTAATCTACTATCATTTTAGGCCAGAAAGGCAATATCAAACCATTGCACTTTGACTCTCAAGTAATTTTAAATTGAGTAAATCTTTCATGTAAGCCATGTTGTTTTTTTAAAGTTCATGTTGTTTTTTTCTGTTAAAATAATGTTAGACGCACCTTTTAAAGAATGTTCATATTACAAACTGTCAATGAAGTTGAACTTAAATTAAACAAAGAAGGTTTGGCATTGTAGATCCTGGTAACCATAGAGCTGCATTCAATGCTTACTTATATAGGTAATAAAACAAATGTTACTATTGAGATAAATACAGTAAGACAGACTCCAGAATGACAATAAAAGCATCCCACAAAAACCTTAGAACATATCAAACATCTTAAAATGCAAGGAAATTGTGACCAAAATTGAAAGCCAACATAAATAACAGCATTATATCCACTTATTACCTCAGAGTTACAAAAAGCCTTGTATATTAAAATGCTCACATTTGGTGACCAAGGAAACACAATCTATTGCACACAGTTTCTCTTATTTCACAACCTTCACTGTTTAATCACCACTATTATTTTTATATCCCTGTGTTATTTTATCACTGTGTATTGTTTTTATCACATTCATTAATATCTGTCACCCTAGACACTTTGTCTGTTCCACCCAGTTCTCCTCCCTACAACAACATATACCATTACACATGACAGTCCATGGGGCTGACACCAGGAGCTGGGATGATGTACATAACTGAGACAGAGTGGGGCATCAAATGTAAATGGCAAATGGTCAGATTGTATGCATGTGAAGTGGCCATGCAATAAACATTGAGGAATGCCAATAGTGTTTACCTTCAGATCAGAGAGGGAACCTGACCATAAATCATCACTTCTAATATACAGCACTGTATAGACATATATACCCACACACAGGGGCAGATACAAGTAGGAATATATAAAACATACATGCATTTACTTTTAGACAATACAACACAACACACACACACATGCACGCACACACACGAGGACACACACACACACAGACAGAC
Organism: Sinonovacula constricta; assembly: GCA_007844125.1. Classification (NCBI taxonomy): domain Eukaryota; kingdom Metazoa; phylum Mollusca; class Bivalvia; order Cardiida; family Solecurtidae; genus Sinonovacula; species Sinonovacula constricta. The sequence goes on from CM017561.1 coordinate 17,229,476, forward strand.
AGACAGACAGACAGACAGACAGACAGACAGACAGACAGACACACTATATAATATAACCACAGATATGACATACATGTAGACACAAACAAACATAATGAACTAATTGTACGAATGGTCAAGCAGTTTGTATCTTCTCAGAACAGCACCACATGGGTTTAGGTCCAGGTGCAAACATACATTTGAGAAGGTCTTTCAGCTAATTTGTTTGTGTGTTGGATTTTAAGTCCCACCAACACTCTTACAGTTATCTAGAGATATGGTTTACAAGTACTCTAGTTGTTAGACCTGACCAATAAGAATAACTGTTTCACAAAAAGGCTGAGAAGGGCAAACAAGGACACCACATATGTTTGGAGAACCCAGTCATTTACTAAATGTCACAAAAACAAAGAGTTCAAATAGCCTAGCATTTTGGATTTAAAGATAAAATGTTAAAACCGAAGGTGGCTAGTGGCTAAGTTATAAGTTATAATGAAACTAAAATGTATACAAACCATACAAATGAGTAACACATTTTTTGTGTTGAGTCTTTTTTTTTTTTTTTTTTTTTTTTTTTTTTTTTTTTTTTTTTTTTTTTTTTTTTTTAGTATATTTACTAAGATAGTGTAGCTTCATAGTTGTATAGCAGTCCCAGAGAGTCTTCAAAAAGTCTAAACACTAGGCCAGCCTGTTCACATGATAGGATCTTTTTTTTTTTTTTTTTTTTTTAAATACATTGCAGTGATCACTGATGGTCATTATAGCAATGTAAAGATATTTTGGTGGAGGAGACCCCAGAACCTGCCGGGTTGAGACTAAGCAGTCACAAACAGGTCAGATGATGACCATTATGCTCCATAAAAGGATCTGTTTGTTGTTCTTGTTTTTGATACTTTTTGTAGGGGGGGGGGGGGGGGGGAAGGAGGGGGGGGGGAGGGTGTTATACATACTATCTTGATCCTACAGAACTCTAATTTAACCGTCTTTTCTGTGTTTGATAAATGCAATAAACTATGGGCTCTACAATAATTTAGAGGGCACTTTCTCCTTAGCACCATAACCAACATAAAAAACCGATCTGCAATTTTTGTTACACTTTATTTAAAGTTTGTTTTTAGATGAAAATTCTATGGCTATGGCAAGGGCTTAATACAATAATAAGCTGACATGCTTGAATAGCATGCAGATTGGCACCCAGCCTTGATGTAATTGAGATGATTGAGTTAATCAAAGCCTGGCACCAGGCATTTCCTGTGAGCATGATTGGTTTCATTTCCTGTTTACAAGGCAGGGGTAAAGTCTCCTGTTATTGATATGTAAAATTAGGTACATAGATATGTGGAGACGTATCCTGAGAAAAAGAACACTCAAAAAAGATTTTGTAAATGATCATTGATAAATTATAACATAGTGCATCCTTATCATTCCAGACCATACAAAAACATTAGCCAATTTACATTTCTAGAGCTTTAACTTACACAATAAAACTGAACATATTAAATTAAAAAAAACAGCTTCTTGGCACAGCTAAACAAAAAAGTTGAATATTGATGAAACAAATGACCATCTTAAGTCCAAAATTTATAGAAATGTTTACCTTGTCTTTGTGTACTATAAATAATTAACTTTAATAGCATAAGAGCAAAAATGAATGTTTCAGTCGTTCAAAAAGTCAGAAATCTAAAAAGTCAGTCATCTAAAAAGTCAAAAGTCTAAAATGTCAGTCATCTATTTTCCCTTGATAATCCTCCAAGAGTAAGCTAAAATTGTTTTAGTTATTAAAGCTAAAAAAATCCTATGTGACCCTGGTTGTTGAGTGGAGATGTTATTGGAGCAAAAACAAGCATGAATGGCTGTATTGCCAGGTGCCTGCAGGGCTGCTGGAGGAAACTGAGATTACAGCAAGTATTCTTGGGTCATTATCATTTAATATGCATGACCCACATAGATGTGAGAACTGATGAACCCAGCTTCCTTAACCCCTACTCTGCTGTGTTTGGTTATAACTCAGGCTAAATGTTTCTTTTCTTGCCAACAAGTTCATACAATAATATGTAAACATCTTGCTCAATAACAAGCAGTATCCAGTGTAGACCCAGTTTAAAGCAAAGTGATCAGTGTAGATCCTTGTTAGAGAGAAGTGATTAGTGTAGATCCTGGTAAGAGAGCAGTGATCAGTGGAGATCCTGGTTAGAGAGCAGTGATCAGTGTAGATCATGGTAAGATAGCAGTGATCAGTGTAGATCCTGGTAAGAGAGCAATGATCAGTGTAGATCCTGGTAAGAGAACAGTGATCAGTGTAGATCCTGGTAAGAGAGCAATGATCAGTGTAGATCCTGGTGAGAGAGCAATGATCAGTGTAGATCCTGGTAAGAGAACAATGATTAGTGTAGATCCTGGTAAGAGAGCAGTGATCAGTGTAGATCCTGGTAAGAGAGCAGTGATCAGTGAAGATCCTGGTATGAGAGCAGTGATCAGTGAAGATCCTGGTATGAGAGCAGTGATCAGTGTAGATCCTGGTAAGAGAGCAGTGATCAGTGAAGATCCTGGTATGAGAGCAGTGATCAGTGAAGATCCTGGTATGAGAGCAGTGATCAGTGAAGATCCTGGTATAAGAGCAGTGATCAGTGTAGATCCTGGTAAGAAAGCAGTGATCAGTGTAGATCATGGTATGAGAGCAGTGATCAGTGGAGATCCTGGTATGAGAGCTCCTAAGCTTTTGCCTATGCTTGATAAATTAGTGTTTGAAAAGGTGTAGAGTTTAACAAACCAGCAAAACTGTTCTTAAATAAAACACTTCCAACTTTCAATGCCAGTCTATGATACTCAATAATGAAAAAGATTAAGACAAAATTACAAATTGTTAAGTGAAGGAGGAGAACAAAAAATGTTTGATGATATAAAGCAAATTATATAAATTAACATTCTATAGCTAGCCATACATTTTTGTTCCACAGATGCTAAGTCTGCAAAAACAAACAAAACAGTTTTACTCCTATTAAAGGTGGTATATGACAGTTTACCATTAACAAATACATGTAACAAATTTTCCATGGTTTCTGGTGATGTATGCATTATATCTGCATAAACTTTAGTCTAGGTAAGAACATCTTGAACACTACCTACATTGTTAAACGGTACAAGAAAAAGCACTCTTTATGTTCATTCTTTCCAAATCTTTAAATAAGCATGACGTTGATCTCTGCTAAAAACAGATATCGATGTCAGAGTGGACTACCCAGATGACCATGCCCTGCGATTTTCTTTGTTAAATATAGCTATCTTTGCAGCATGGCTCAAATAGGAAATACCTGTTTGCAATGACGAGTTGGGATTTGTTTTGCTTTAAACAGCATTTTGCAGGACCTTTCAGGTAACAATGACTTATTTGGTTAAGACAAAAATATTTGGTCCAAACTGTCAGACACCACCTATAATACCTTGTCTATATCTCTCACACTAGGAAACATGATACAGTACTGCAAAAACAATTGCCTCATAAAGAGAATGGGAGCATTTTTTTCTTCACAAATAAATGCAAAGAAAAATCTACATAAACTGCCAATAATAAACACGCCTTTCCACCACATTAAGCTTTCAATTTAGGTGAAAATAGCCTTTTCTTTGAAAACCAAGACTGTATAAAGATGCCTAAGACATTCCAATTTTCCCTTGGCAACTGATATTCTTGCTTGGCTGGCTTTTAGACCAGGACATCTACAGAGCTGCTATTGGAACACTTTTTGAAACCTTGTGACCAACATTTAACAATACAGCTCAAACTAAAGTACAGAATTGATTCCAAAGGAATTAAAAAATCTAATGTTTTAAGTTTTGAGAAAAAAAGCACATACATATATTCTGTCTAGAAATGAAGTTTTGTTTTGTTTTGGATGTGAAGTTTTCATGACAGTATTTTACACTGACATTAAAGGACAACATAAGTGTATCTTTTTAATAAATTCATTCATTCATTAACTAAAGCCCAAACCCATTACATAGCAGGAGCCTTCAATATTTTGCTAAAAAAATACTTACAATGATAATTTTCTTTATGTTTTATTAAAAAAAAATCCAAAGTAGAAAATTGTGTCTACCTTTAACACAACTAATAACTGTCTAGTTGACATACTACCAAACAACAACACAGAAATAATATCTTACAACAAACAACTTTAGAAGCCCAAGCAACAGTCTAGACTCTGGAACTAAAACTTTATTTTGTTAAGCAATTAAAAACCAGGAGACTAAAATCTAAAACCAACAGTTTAGGGTGACATGTTTATTTTACATACACAGTCTTGTCTAAAACTTTTTATTCTGTTTTTGCTTTGATTGTTTGGTTCTACAGTACCTTAACATCTCAGTATATATAAAACACCATATATACTGAGAGCAGATATAATACTATTTTACAGTTATACATGATATACTGTCTGATCCACAGAATTACTATCATTTGGAGCATGTGCTCTTATATTATATAAAACTGTTCCACTGAAGTCAGTCACATGACCTTCCACTAAAACTATCCTGCAAACTCCATGCTAGATGCTCTAATACTTATTGCCTTCCATAAACTTCTGGATTCAACACCAGCATTATCTCTATTATGTATTGAAATAAATAGGACATCACTTTATTAATATATAACTTAATGACTGGATAATCAGACCATTACATCAGGTCATTCTGGGGAAGTAATGGAAATGGAACAACTTAATGATAAAGAAAGAAATGTTTTTTATGTCTACAGGCATGCAATGCAACTGAAGACTATGGATAAACAGACTTTATTAAAGTGGATTTCAAAACATGGTTAAGCCAGTGTCTAGCCAGAAGGAACTCTGTGATTACATTAGGTTTAAAAGAAAAATACTTTCCTGATGAATACAAAAAAACACCATAAATTCCCAAAGGTATATACATAAATTTGTGTACACTTACTCAATCTGATTCTAAAATACCATTGCAAATACAAGAACCCAGACAATAGGGAATGGATTACAAACAGGATCAGAGAAAAAAATGTGATAAATGCCAGATAAAGACCACATCTACAATGAACAACCGAACAATAAAGTCTGGACAAGAATGATTAGATATACTGCTGGACTAAATCAGATTATCTCCCCTTATCCAGATCTCTAACACATAGGTACTTACTCTATATAGTCCTGTGTGGTTTGAAGAACATGGGCTGCGAGTTCAAATACTGTCTCACTATCACACTCAATCTGATCCTGGAACAGAAATCATCAAAAACATATGACACCTTAGCTTACTTTCATTTCTTTATAACACAAATGTAATTCATAGAAATTCTTAGATATTTTATTATATTTTCATGCAAAGGTGTCTTGATATATTGTTGAAAACTTAGCAGCAAATAATGTGTATAGATCTTGATCAGACTGCTCAATATTTGCTTAGTTGGCTAAGAGTAAGTAAGCATATAAAATATACATATAATCAACAAAGATTTCAAAGATTTATCTAATATCTGCATTGGTTTTGATATATCATAGCTTGTAAAGAGGATGTAAAAACATCACGGGTACTACTATGATTGCAAATTAATATCCCATTATTTACATTTTTTATATTCTTACATTTACTTTATTTGGCTGAGGTATCAAATTGGTATGATAAACACAATAGAGGAGTTTATAAATCAGCATGGGTTAAGACCTAATTGGGTATCTAGACTGAATGTTACTACTTCAATATAATCTCTGAAACAGTGAAATTGTGCATAATGCAATACCTTACAGAATACATACTCTGATAAATATCTACACTGCCCCTGATTGTGAAATCATAATGAGACTAGACCTAATTGAGGCCACAGAGTTGAGAGTAAATTCCACAACTAACTGCAGATCAGGTGACTTCACACAAAAGTTTTGCAACTATTTCAAGGCTTCACTAAAAGAGATCCAGGTTAGAGCAGTTTAAAGTAATACAGTAATATTCCAATCTTCAGTCATGTCATTCTTACATTACTAACCCTCAATTTACTGCAGAATTTTACCTTCAAGATGTCTTCAACAAGCAGAATTACCCCTTTTTAATATATCAGTACATCATATTTCAAAACTTTCCAAGGAATGTTTAAATCCACATTGTATTGCTCCACAATCCATGCTGCTGATAAACCAACATAACTACCATCTGCCATAAACACAGCAGCCCCAACAACATCCTTAATATCCAACTAAACATCTGATGACACAAGCACTTTTATCTACTTGGCTGATATTTTGGACATTTCAACATTCCTTGCCAAACATTGTATTTTAATTAGATACAATTTATACACACAGCATTGGAATGCATTTGCAAAAATCAATAAAGCAAGCCTGCTTCTCTTACAGTTTGTCACATCCAACAAGCCTCAGCAGACGACATTAAGTCTGTGTCGCGTCATGTTTAAGTGCCATCTGTCTCGCAATCTCCCTCGGACTAGCCCCATTTGTCACACACAACCATTTTTCAGCAGTCTCAGACTTCCAGACATACATGAGTGCAAAACCCCAAGATGTATTAGACTTTTACATCGACCATCTTTATGTATATGGTACTAGAATGTGTTGTGTATTTTCCTTTTACTTTGAAGTATCTTATTTCTAAATACTTTATGTTATGTTTTTGTTTCAAGATAAAAAAAAAATTGTAATCATTACTTAGTTGTTATTGGATTTTTGTTATTTTCCTTATATTGTTTGGGGTTATCATCAAGAGATACTGTAATACTGCCTTCAGAGTCTGAGTTACTTTTTTATTAAATTTGAGAACAACAACATATTCTTAATCGTATAAGAGCATCAGAGTCATCAAGACTTGTTTCTGTCTTCAAGTATTTTCTGTGATCCAATCTGCTCAGTTCCCACCCATCCAATGGTGGATAAGCTTTTAAGGAGACTGAAAGCTGTGCTGGACTGTAACCTTTTAACTACAATCATATAAAACAGTCAATGAGGCAAGCAGTATAAATCCAGATCAGCTTGGATCAACTGGGACTTGTCTGGTCAAGGTCGGCTCTATTTGCTGCTGAGATTCCAGCTTTATGTCTAGGCACTTACATGTGTATTCATGAAAATGTCCAAGAAACATCACTGATGTGTGACATTCAGTGTAGCAGAGAGCACGTGCCTTAAAACAGAAGTTGGTAACTAGAATATCTACTACTTTGCTTCAATCCTTGTTGTCTGATATATATTATTATTTGTTATTGCAAGCAGCAGAGTTAACTTTGGCTAACTCCATTATTTTCTTGAAGCAAGACCTCAATAAACTGCTACTGTTATTGCTTGCTGCATAATTGATATATTTTTATAATAATTACAAGCAGCACTGTTCACCTCAGCATCAGCATACTCAGTTGTTTATTTTAGACAAATATCACGCATAATAATCCTCATAACAAAATGTTATTCCATAAGAGGCACTGCTCTGCAGACCTTTGATGGTGGGTATAGTATAAAATAGATAATAAACTAAATTGAAGCATAAGTATTATTGTTTGTTTTGGTTTATTGTCCCACCAACCGTATTTCAGATATCTGGAGACGGTGTCCTCTTGAAGCAGATATAGTGCTGCCTTCACTGTGTTTAGCATGCCATGAACACCTGGCATGATACCATACCCAGTCACATTAACCTGACTCCAGGCCAACCAGTCATAGATCTACCCTTATATCTGCTTGAGCGTTAGCATGGGAGCTATATTATGTGCATGAACACACCAAGCATGTGTCTGGGAACAAATTGACAATTCAAAATAGAAGGAAAGAAGCTTTTCTAATCAAACTGATCTAGACAAACTACTTAGGGAACAGACATCCATCAATCTACTTATACCAGTCTCAAAGTGAAAAACTGTGTCTTTTTTCATTCAGTCATTTTTCACAGAATATAATTCCTGTCACCCCCCATATTTATAATTGTCTATGCCTATGATACACAGACCTCAATCTTATCATTACTATCACACAGTTACATACAAATGTACATGATAAATAATAAGATTTATGGGAAAAAAATACAATGCAAATATTTAGCATAATTTTTTAGCTGTGACATAGTCATTCCAAATTAACACTCATCTGTGAAAATCAGTCACATAATGAATAGAAAACAATAAGCAAATTAAATATTTAGTAACAGACTTAAAAAAATATCACCTAGCATATCTTTGTACATGTATGTTGAACCAGTCCCAGTTTTCTAAACTTTACAGAGGTGAGCATATCCTAACATCTCTGTAGAGTCAATAATGTATTCTACACAGATCTTTATTCTCATACTTATATTAAACAAATTTAAAAAATAAAGAAAATAAGTCACATGGTCTTAACAATGCCTAGTCATGTGAATGAACAATGTAAATAAAATCCAATTTAAATATGTGAATATTATATTGTTAATCCAACACTTTTAAAAAAGTAATTCAAGATGATAATTGTAGTCTATACCAATATAATCAACAACAACTAATGTCCTTAGATGAAAATGCACAACACTCTTTATCTCTCACACACTGGAACATTACAATAATTATGTGACAAAAGTAAGAAATACCTCACATAGATCTGCTTGCACAAAGTCCCCACACAGAGAGTAGGCCTATTAGTTTTTTGTGGGCAGGAAACAATAGCTTGTGTTACAAGAGATAATGAGGCTGCCACTCCCTGACATAGTTTAAAACTTTTTCTACCTACACTACAATGACATAGGGGTAGATGCCAGATAGTTGTAACTCTTTTTGTATTGTATATGACATACAGCAGTACTGCAATCCACTGCCATCATGCAGTCACCCTGAGTTTGGTTGGAAGTTTCTCCCCTACCTGTTCAATGCCATCTCACCCCTACCCATACAATGCCATCAGCCCCTCTGATTCACCATTGCCTGGCAGTAATGTTAGGAACTGTCAGTTCCAACTTCAAAATCTGTCAGCAGACTTTAAGACTTGATTCAGGTAAGTCAACAAGTCAGACAAGAATGGCTCAGCCCATGTTAGCAATTATCATCATGTTTCTGGTTAATATATGATTATGACGAATCTGCAACATACATACTGTCAAGAAAAGTTGAAGACTTGAATACATATACAAGTAAATAAGGTAAGTTTGTATTTCTTTCATTTATGTTAATGCAAAGCCTGATTATAGTAACTGTACAACACTTATATTAATACAATGTAATAACATTTTCTTCTTACTAAACATTGAAATAATTTGGCAGTTAATAAACAGAATTGAAGTCATCTTCACAAGAAGTAACAGAGTTAGAGTATACCTTAAATAGACATTCTTGCTCTGTTATATTTCCACATTTATAATAAATTACCTTAATTTTTAGTTATGTTGAAGGAATTATAAACAACCACTATCTGAACAGCAGTGTCATTTAAAAAAATAAAGTAACAGACAATAACATGAAGTCTCAGTCTACTTTACATCTGTTTTAATAATAAAAAGCTAAGTGTACTTAACAAAAACCGATTTACTTTAAGCAGTGGCTGCTTCTATGATGAGAATAATTGATATATTGAAACCATCCTGGACATTGAAGCTGAGGTTGTTAAAGTGCTGCTCAGTAGATATCTGTCCCTGAACACCAGGCCCCCTGTGCGCAGTAGATATCTGTCCCTGAACACCAGGCTCCTGTGCTCATTAGATATCTGTCCCTGAACACCAGGCTCCTGTGCTCAATAGATACCAGTCCCTGAACACCAGGCCCCTGTGCTCAGTAGATATCTGTCCCTGAACACCAGGCTCCTGTGTTAGGTAGATATCTGTCCCTGAACACCAGGCTCCTGTGCTCAGTAGATATCTGTCCCTGAACACCAGGCTCCTGTGCTCAGTAGATACCTGTCCCTGAACACCAGGCTCCTGTGGTCAGTAAATATCTGTCCCTGAACACCAGGCTCCTGTGCTCAGTAGATATCTGTCCCTGAACACCAGGCTCCTGTGCTCAGTAGATATCTGTCCCCGAACACCAGGCTCATGTGCTCAGTAGATACCAGTTCCTGAACACGAGGCCCCTGTGCTCAGTAGATACCTGTCCCTGAACATCAGGCTCCTGTACCCAGTAGATACCAGTCCCTGAACACCAGGCTCCTGTGCTCAGTAGTTATCTGTCCCTGAACACCAGGCTCCTGTGCTCAGTAGATACCTGTCCCTATACACCAGGCCCCTGTGCTCAGTAGATACCTGTCCCTGAACATCAGACTCCTGTGCTCAGTAGATACCAGTCCCTGAACACCAGGCTCCTGTGCTCAGTAGATACCTGTCCCTGAACACCAGGCTCCAGTGCTAAGTAGATACCCTGAACACCAGGCTCCTGTGTTCAGTAGATACCTGTCCCTGAACACCAGGCCCCTGTGCTCAGTAGATACCTGTCCCTAAACATCAGGCCCCTGTGCTCAGTAGATACCTGTCCCTGAACATTAGGCTCATGTGCTCAGTAGATACCAGTCCCTGAACACCAGGCTCCTGTGCTCAGTAGATACCTGTCCCTGAACACCAGGCCCTTGTGCTAAGTAGATACTAGTCCCTGAACACCAGGCTCCTGTGCTCAGTAGATACCTGTCCCTGAACACCAGGCTCTGGTGCTCAGTAGATACCTGTCCCTGTACACTAGGCCCCTGTGCTCAGTAGATACCAGTCCCTAAACATCAGGCTCCTGTGCCCAGTAGATACCAGTCCCTGAACACCAGGCTCCTGTGCTCAATAGATACCCTGAACACCAGGCTCCTGTTCTCAGTAGATACCTGTCCCTGAACACCAGGCCCCTGTGCTCAGTAGATAACTGACCCTAAACACCAGGCCCCTGTGCTCAGTAGATACCTGTCCCTGAACATCAGGCTCCTGTGCTCAGTAGATACCAGTCCCTGAACACCAGGCTCCTGTGCTCAGTAGATCCTGTCCCTGAACACCAGGCTCCTGTGCTCAGTAGATACCTGTCCCTGAACACCAGGCTCCTGTGCTCAGTAGATACCTGTCCCTGAACACCAGGCCCCTGTGCTCAGCAGATCTGTCCCTGAACAGCAGGCCCCCGTGCTCAGTAGATACCAGTCCCTGAACACCAGGCTCCTGTACTCAGTAGATACCAGTCCCTGAACACAAGGCTCCTGTGCTCAGTAGATACCGGTCCATGAACACCAGGCTCCTATGCACAGTAGATACATGTCCCTGAACACCAGGCCCCTGTGCTCAGTAGATACCTGTCCATGAACACCAGGCTCCAGTGCTCAGTAGATACCTGTCCCTGAATACCAGGCCCTGTGCTCAGTAGATACATGTCCCTGAACACCAGGCCCCTGTGCTCAGTAGATACCTGTCCATGAACACCAGGCTCCTGTGCTCAGTAGATACCTGTCCCTGAACACCAGGCCCCTGTGCTCAGTAGATACCTGTCCCTGAATACCAGGCTCCTGTGCTCAGTAGATACCTGTCCATGAACACCAGGCTCCAGTGCTCAGTAGATACCCTTAACACCAGGCCCCTGTGCTTAGCAGATACCTGTCCCTGAACACCAGCCTCCTGTGCTTAGTAGATACCAGTCCCTATACACCAGGCTCCTGTGCTTAGTAGATACCTGTCCCTGAACACTAGGCTCCTGTGCTCAGTAGATACCTGTCCCTGAACACCAGTCTCATGTGTGCAGTAGATAACTGTCCCTGAATACCAGGCCCGTGTGCTCAGTAGATACCTGTCCCTGACCACCAGGCCCCTGTGCTCAGTAGATACCTGTCCATGAACACCAGGCCCCTGTGCTCAGTAGATACCTGTCCCTGTACTCCAGGCTCCTGTGCTCAGTAGATACATGTCCCTGAACACCAGGCCCCTGTGCTCAGTAGATACCTGTCCCTGAACACCAGGCTCCTGTACTCAGTAGATACCAGTCCCTGAACACAAGGCTCCTGTGCTCAGTAGATACCTGTCCATGAACACCAGGCTCCTGTGCTCAGTAGATACATGTCCCTGAACACCAGGCCCCTGTGCTCAGTAGATACCTGTCCATGAACACCAGGCTCCAGTGCTCAGTAGATACCTGTCCCTGAATACCAGGCCCTGTGCTCAGTAGATACATGTCCCTGAACACCAGGCCCCTGTGCTCAGTAGATACCTGTCCATGAACACCAGGCTCCTGTGCTCAGTAGATACATGTCCCTGAACACCAGGCCCCTGTGCTCAGTAGATACCTGTCCCTGAATACCAGGCTCCTGTGCTCAGTAGATACCTGTCCATGAACACCAGGCTCCTGTGCTCAGTAGATACCCTTAACACCAGGCCCCTGTGCTTAGCAGATACCTGTCCCTGAACACCAGCCTCCTGTGCTTAGTAGATACCAGTCCCTATACACCAGGCTCCTGTGCTTAGTAGATACCTGTCCCTGAACACTAGGCTCCTGTGCTCAGTAGATACCTGTCCCTGAACACCAGTCTCATGTGTGCAGTAGATAACTGTCCCTGAATACCAGGCCCGTGTGCTCAGTAGATACCTGTCCCTGACCACCAGGCCCCTGTGCTCAGTAGATACCTGTCCCTGTACTCCAGGCTCATGTGCTCAGTAGATACATGTCCCTGAACACCAGGCCCCTGTGCTCAGTAGATATTAGTCCCTGAACACCAGGCTCCAGTGCTCAGTAGATATCTGTCCCTGAACACCAGGCTCCTGTGCTCAGTAGATACCAGTCCCTGAACACCAGGCCCCTGTGTTCAGTAGATACCAGTCCCTGAACACCTGGCCCCTGTGCTCAGTAGATACCTGTCCCTGTACTCCAGGCTCTTGTGCTCAGTAGATACATGTCCCCCTGAACACCAGGCCCCTGTGCGCAGTAGATACTAGTCCCTGAACACCAGGCCCCTGTGTTCATTAGATACCTGTCCCTGTACACCAGGCTCCTGTGCTCAGTAGATACCTGTCCCTGAACACCAGGCTCCTGTGCTCAGTATATACCTGTCCCTGAACACCAGGCCCTTATGCTTAGTATATACCTGTCCCTGAACACCAGGCTCCTGTGCTCAGTAGATACCTGTCCCTGAACACCAGGCTCCTGTGCTTAGTAGATACCAGTCCCTGAACACCAGGCTCCTGTGCTCAGTAGATACCTGTCCCTGAACACCAGGCTCCTGTGCTTAGTAGATACCTGTCCCTGAACACCAGGCCCCCGTGCTTAGTAGATACCAGTCCCTGAACACCAGGCCCCTGTGCTCAGTAGATACCTGTCCCTGAACACCAGGCCCCTGTGCTCAGTAGATACCTGTCCCTGAACACCAGGCTCCTGTGCTCAGTAGATACCTGTCCCTGAACACCAGGCCCCTGTGCTCAGTAGATGCCTGTCCCTGAACACCAGGCCCCTGTGTTCAGTAGATACCCTGAACACCAGGCACCTGTGTTCATTAGATACCTGTCCCTGAACACCAGGCTCCTGTGCTCAGTAGATACCTGTCCCTGAACACCAGGCTCCTGTGCTCAGTAGATACCTATCCCTGAACACCAGGTTCCTGTGCTCAGTAGATACCTGTCCCTGAACACCAGGCTCCTGTGCTCAGTAGATACCTGTCTCCGAACACCAGGCTCCTGTGCTCAGTAGATACCTGTCCCTGAACACTAGGCCCCTGTGCTCAGTAGATACCAGTCCCTAAACACTAGGCCCCTGTGCTCAGTAGATACCAGTCCCTGAACACCAGGCTCCTGTGCTCAGTAGATACTTGTCCCCGAACACTAGGCTCCTGTGTTCAGTAGATACCTGTCCCTGTACACCAGCCTCCTGTGCTCAGTAGATACCTGTCCCTAGACACTAGGCTCCTGTGCTCAGTAGATACCTGTCCCTGTACAATAGGCCCCTGTGCTCAGTAGATACCTGTTCCTGAACACCAGCCTCCTGTGCTCAGTAGATACCTGTCCCTGTACACCAGCCTCCTGTGCTCAGTAGATACCAGTCCCTAAACACTAGGCTCCTGTGCTCAGTAGATACCAGTCCCTGAACATCAGGCTCCTGTGCTCAGTAGATACCAGTCCCTATACACCAGGCTCCTGTGCTCAGTAGATACCTGTCCCCGAACACTAGGCTCCTGTGCTCAGTAGATACCTGTCCCTGAACACTAGGCCCCTGTGTTCAGTAGATACCTGTCCCCGAACACCAGGCACCTGTGTTCATTAGATACCTGTCCCTGAACACCAGGCCCCTGTGCTTTGTAGATATGCTGAACATCAGGCTCCTGTGCTCAGTAGATACCCTGAACACCAGGCCCCTGTGCTCAGTAGATACCTGTCCCCGAACACTAGGCTCCTGTGCTCAGTAGATACCTGTCCCTGAACACTAGGCTCCTGTGCTCAGTAGATACCTGTCCCTGAACACTAGGCTCCTGTGCTTTGTAGATATGCTGAACATCAGGCTCCTGTGCTCAGTAGATACCCTGAACACCAGCCTCCTGTGCTCAGTAGATACCCTGAACATCAGGGTCCTGGGAAACCCAATGTACAACCTCTATGTACTCAATGTACACCTGAAACTTGTTTTAACCTTTCATCTGGGTCTTTATGGAAAAAAAATAGTGTTAATTCATGAGTTCTGAAATATTTGCCAACACCTACAAAGGTTATCATTATGCAAGGATTCAGGTCGGATCCAAACCAGTACTGACCAATCCAGACAATTATCATTTCAATAGACATGACCAAGTTTATATTGTGCAGTTTATATAATCCATTGGTTGTCTTAATATTTGGCTTGCAACTGCAAGCAAAGGTTCAGACATATTAGAGAGGAATGACAACAAAAAGACCTGATTATGTTCATAATTATGCACTTGCAGTATTGATTTTTATCACATGTAAATTTTGTGAGGAAATTATCCATGAACTACCGGTAAGTAGATTTTAAAAAAAATGTAATGATTTAAAAGGGCATTGAATTGTTACTTTTATTGTGATTTTTAATTTCTGAAAGAATATATACCACACATATTTCTGTGCATGTCAGAAGCAAAGCCCATAAACATAAAGGAATATAATCAATGACTGTTTTTTAATTGAAAAAGTTTGTTTGTAAAGTTGCACATTGACTGGCTAGTCCCAATGGCAATGGTTGGTGTATTCACTCTAACAGCCTGGCAATATCCCTGTGCAATGGGGTAAATACTTAAAATGTTATACTAACTGGAAACTTGGGTCAGAGAATGTGCTGAGAACATTTCCTGTGGCAGACAATCTGTCTTGGTGTGTTAGATAGAGCAAGCAACAGTACTGTTTTCTTCACTTCAAAATCTACACACACTCATCCAAATATCAGGAAATAGCTTCCCACTTTCTTTGTTATGTAAATGAACTGCTATTCATCTCTTATTTTGTTTATATCAAAGTTAGCAGAATACATCCTTCTTTTCTTGTAAAAATCCACAACATTTAACAAGGATGTGCTTTATATGGAGACTTAATTATACAGTGCTAGTGCTACAGGATATGTGTATTTATATGTAGATTCAATTATGTTAAAGTATAATTTCATTTCCCTCAAATGTGTGAAATAATCAACAAAACAAATAGTGGAAATTAAATATTCAAATAAGCATTAATACAAGTATAAGTATGTATGTCTGTTAATGAACAGTTTCCACTGAATGAAACATCATATATTCTTTTTTCCCCCAATCTCAGTACAAGTTGGTTTAGTTAAATAAAGCCATCTTGTCCACTCTTTCCAGAGAGGGACTTCTAAAGTGTAATGTTGTCCAAGACCTATGTCATGATGGAAGAACAACATCCACTGACACTGTAATGTTGTCCAAGACCTATGTAAAGATGGAAGGACAACACCCACTGACAGTGTAATGTTGTCCAAGACCTATGTAAAGATGGAAGGACAACACCCACTGACAGTGTAATGTTGTCCAAGACCTATCTGAAGATGGAAGGACAACATTCACTGACACTGTAATGTTGTCCAAGACCTATGTGAAGATGGAAGGACAACACCCACTGACAATGTAATGTTGTCCAAGACCTGTGTCATGATGGAAGGACAACACCCACTGAAAATGTAATGTTGTCCAAGACCTATGTCATGATGGAAGGACAACACCCACTGACAATGTAATGTTGTCCAAGACCTATGTCATGATGGAAGAACAACACCCACTGACAATGTAATGTTGTCCAAGACCTGTGTCAAGATGGAAGGACAACACCCACTGACAATGTAATGTTGTCCAAGACCTGTGTCAAGATGGAAGGACAACACCCACTGACAGTGTAATATTGTACAAGACCTATGTAAAGATGGAAGGACAACACCCACTGACAGTGTAATCTTGTACAAGACCTATGTAAAGATGGAAGGACAACACCCACTGACAGTGTTATGTTGTCCAAGACCTATGTAAAGATGGAAGGACAACACCCACTGACAGTGTTATGTTATCCAAGACCTATGTAAAGATGGAAGGACAACACCCACTGACAGTGTTATGTTGTCCAAGACCTATGTAAAGATGGAAGGACAACACCCACTGATAGTGTAATGTTGTCCAAGACCTATGTAAAGATGGAAGGACAACACCCACTGACAGTGTTATGTTGTCCAAGACCTATGTAAAGATGAAAGAACAACACCCACTGACAGTGTAATATTGGCCAAGACCTATGTAAAGATGGAAGGACAACACCCACTGAAAGTGTTATGTTGTCCAAGACCTATGTGAAGATGGAAGGACAACACCCACTGACAATGTAATGTTGTCCAAGACCTATGTGAAGATGGAAGTACAACACCCACAAACAATGGCACTATATCCCAGCTGGTTAACTGTCATCTCTACAAAAGGCTGTGCTTGTAGCAGCAGCAACAGCAGCATTTCTTCATCAAGGAATCAAAGAATTCTGGACCATATTATTCTAACAGAACAATGGGAGAATTGTCCCTGAACAAATCAGAAGGTCTGATGTTGGCTCAGATACAAGCAGTAATCAGTCATTTTGTATTCTTGAACAGATTGATTTATATGAGATACTAAAGCAGAAAGAAAAATACAATAAATATAAAATGAAATGCATTTATCATGAATTTACCAACTCAATTTACACAACAATTTAATGCCTGTTAAATACTGACTGGTAATATTGTTACAAAATTGATAAAAGCATCTCGTGACAAGGTGATAGATGGTCGTTAAATCCTGACAATATAACCTAAGTATCAATATACATGCACGACCCCATTTTGTAACCAGACTAGAGCTTTCATTGATTTTCCTTTCTATTTAGGGCAGGTGATAAACTATCTCTGCCAGCAACCATGCATGTAATGGACCAAGCCATGCAGTAGCAGGCATTAGGTACAGAAGCACAGATTGGGCCATCATAAACCTCTCAAATCTGGCACATATATCTGTCAGAAGTTGGATTGGATTATTATAACTGAGAGATGTTTTGGCATGAAAAATGATGTTCTGTATAAAATATAACATCCACTTATTTCCACCTTTTTTGTTTTGATTAAAATAGGTGAGCATATCCTATCATAGACAAGAAGCTAATTAAAATATATTGGAAATAAATATTATGAACAAGAGAATCAGTAGAACCCTTGGATGCTTGTCACATAAAGGCTAGTTCCAGAAGGGTTTCATGTTGACAACTTTTACAATTTTTGTGTTTTGCGCCAGACAAAATTATGACGGATGGATGGACAGACAAACGGACGGATGAGCATACAGAATGGATGGATGGACGGATAAAGCAGCGACTAAATGCTTGTCCTTCGGGGAGCACATTTAAATTGTGTTTCAATTGATAAAACCATGTAAAGTCATCCTGAAGTTGTGTAAGTACTCAAGTTATATAGACACCATCAATCTCTTTGACTGCATCTCTAAATTCATCATTTCAAATAACCTTTAGTAATTTTAATTGCAATACAGAAAGTACACAATCTGCTCTAGAATACACAAGATCAATGATTGTAACCTTTCTAGATTTCAACTCACACATTTTAATTTTCATCTTACTTTACTCTATTTTACATTAAACGTTATTGTATTTGGTGTCATATAACCTATTAAGTGTTAGTGTGCCGTAAAACACAAAATAAACACACACATACACACAAGAACAAAATTAAGGACCTGAAAAGTTCACCCTAGGGTAAGCTACAGTTTGACCAGACAAGAAATGGTTATGGTCTTTTCTTTTTTCGCCATATTTATTTTAAGCAATATAATTAAGTAAACCAACAACATAGACAATGATAAGTAAATGGTTCAGTTGAAATAACAACAAAGATATTACCAAATTAGAGGTTAACAATGTACAAATGAACAACAGAAATAAGCAAGAACCTACATTACATGGTACAATTCTATTTTCAATTTTTGTTATTTCTTTTATTATTAGCATTGAAATAATGAAAAAAAAAAATCTTTAGGCTCCTTTCCATTTTACTTTTTTTGTAACTTTTTATTTAATTCATTTTGTATTTATTTTAAAAAAAATCTTTATATATTTAACCAAAAAACATGAAAATTGGTAGAACTGATGGAAGCTCTCTGAATAAACGCTAATTCCAAAGGGGCCTTTTTCTTCTTTTTTTTCCCCCCAATATGCATGTTTAAATAATTAAAGTATGAAAAACAAAGAAGGAAAATAACTCCTTAACTATGCAAAAGAGTTATAGTTCTTGTACACTGCACTTCTTATTGAGATCTACAGACCTATAAAGTTTTATGTTGATAACTCTTACAGTTGTTGTGTTATGCTCTGGACAAAAAAATGACAGAGGGACAAATGGGATGGACGGACAGACAGGATGAATGGATAGACAAAGCGGTGACTATATGCTAGCCGAAAGCTTAAAAATAAGCTTATTAACACTTTAAGAAACCCAGTAATTCAGGCACAGAAAAATATATACATATATATATATATACATACATATATATATAAAGAAAACAAAATCCTCAAAGAATGTAGCAATATTTCTATGCCATTTCAGCATTTATTAAAGAGACATTTCATCATATAGTCTGTTACAGTTATAGAATGCAGTCTGTTATTGGATCAACTGGTTATAAGGCCAACAAGTTGTTTGTTTGGAGTATTTCTTTGAACAAGATCTTAACAAAATGTTATTATAGTACCTTAATTAGGTACCAACTGGATGCATGTTAATCAGTGGGGATGCTGGATTATCTGTTAGCAGCCAATCCAACCTTTCTTATCCACTACCACAACAGGGGTTCACCCTTCAGCAGTTTAATTGTGTCATTTGATTAATTAATTGAAAGTTGAATTTCACTATAATTACCATTAACATGTTAATTAATTGTTAAATTAGCCTAATCCAGCTGATATTCACTGAGTACATATCAGAGTTGCCCTCTGATAATTATCTGACAATGTGAAAAGATAAGATATGGCACCACCCACCCTCACCAAGGGCTGTCGACATTTAACTTTCCCACTATGCCATGGTCAGAATTGAATGGATTCTGGGATATGTTTACCCTGGTCATGCTACATTTATAACTTGACTAAACAGAATCTTAAATATTTTCTAACAAAATAGACACACATGTAACTACCGGTACATTGCTAGAAACTTAAGCAAATAGTTTTAGACCTAAATTTGAATCTATTTGCCAATTCTTGATAAATTCTTGCTTGACAAACTACAGGTAATATTCCCATTTATGCCATAACAGAATTCCGACTGGTTCCAGGGAGAATGTTAAACTGACTGACAGACTGGTTCTAATGATTGTAACTCTGTGACTGGTTGTGTAATTAGTGCCATGTGATAAAGACTGGTTCCAATTTGTCAACTCCCCAATGATATTGCAGATATTGGGAGTGATTATTTGAATAACAAATTTGAACCCAACTGACAGAAATGACCATGATGAAGAAATTAGTTTTTCAAAGGTTAAAGTTCACTCAGCAAGGAGTTGTAGTCTCCCATGAATCTTCATCTGGGGATTGTGTGAAGACTTAAAACAATGATGAAAACCTGTAACACATGTGCTTATATAAAAACAAACCCCAAAAGGTACTGGCTTAACTGGGTTATACTCCCCTAGTGATGATGGACACAGGAATGTTAAGCCAGTCAAAAACTAAGTTA
The DNA here is from genome assembly GCA_007844125.1 of Sinonovacula constricta. Classification (NCBI taxonomy): domain Eukaryota; kingdom Metazoa; phylum Mollusca; class Bivalvia; order Cardiida; family Solecurtidae; genus Sinonovacula; species Sinonovacula constricta. The sequence continues at coordinate 17,249,589 of CM017561.1, forward strand.
TGGTTCTGGTGCACAGCAGTTTTACTCACAACCACAAAGATATATAACAAATTTGAGGTGAATCCATCATGTTGTTTTTATTTTATCTTCTGGTCAAGAAAAACAATCTAAGGGAAATAACTGGACAAGAAAAATAATCTAAAGGAAATAACAAACAAATCATGTAAGATGAATCATATAACCTACAATATTCCGAGAACAAATGAAAAATCACAATTTTTAAATTACCAACCTTCCCAAAGGAAATACTGTCAATTTTTTATTTTACAAACATTGACAAAGAACAACAACTTGACAATTTGATGACTTTATATTCAATCAAGTTTTGGTATAGGCCCCTTTGAACAATCATTTAAACTTCAACAGCAATGTGTCCCTTACAACAACACAAAACAAAAAAAAAAGTTACAACTTTATACTGCAGATGACATTTTAAGAACATACAACAGCAGTTACTCTAATACGGACACCAACTTCACAGGCAGACTTTTGTCTAAACTTCAAACTGCATGATGTTAAATCCATTTCATTAACATCCCAGGAGACTGTGAAAATGATGGAAATCTATTTAATTCTGACAACACCACTGTCAAAAACACACTTAGCCAACAGTTTCAGCAATACCATTCTTTCTTTATTCTCTGTGAACTTGAACACCGAGCATGAGAGCAGACACATGGGACTATATTTTCTCAGAAAAAGAACATGGAAAATATAATTCATGAAAAATGTATTGTCACAATACTATTCATAATTCGGAGTGTTCAACTCTTAATCTTACTATATAAGGGGAATCTCTATAAAAGTAGCCAATATGATAGTATGCTATGGGGTTTATACAGTAGAGTATAAAATGCTGACTTCTTACTACCAGCACTATGATGAACTAAAAGCTTACATGATAATTCAGAGCTTTATTCAAATTCAAATTGGTTTGCATACAGTACATATATACAAAATACAAGGAATGAATTTGGTGAATATGTGTAGGTGTCAAAAATCATGACCTTTACTAAGTAGTTTTTTGTCTTATATTAGCAAGTGCAGCTAGGCCAACTTGAAAGACTGGCCATGTTTTTATATATTTATTTTTTGTATAAACATAACTTAGGAAGCTGTATCAATCTCCTGCAGATCGCATGAGTGCTGATAAATTGGCAGGACCTCAGTGAGAGATTGCAGAATGATTCTAGGTTAAATGAAGGGAGACTGGCAGACTCCACCTACCTTGAATACTGCCTGTTTAGCATTGAGGTAGAACAGTTCTACAGTAGCAGTGTCCTTCAGCTGTGTTATACTCTCCACATAGAACCTGCAATGTAACAGAGGATACTTTCTTGAAAACATGTTCAAAATATGGTCCCTCTCTCTCAGGGTGCATGAAGTGACAATATTAAAGAATCAAGCATTTATCATGTTTATACATGGAATTAAATCTGATAGGTATGAAGAGTTGAGACATTACCATGTCTGCACCCACCCCACGTTGAATGGAGAGCCATAATAGGGCAATATGGAAATATGGAACTTGACTAACTCTGAAGTTTTGCTGCTGCAGTTGCTGCATATGATGATACATTAACTAACACTATTTACTCAAAAACATTTTACTGTACACAAAACTGGATACAAAGTGAAGTGTGGGATGGGGGCATGCTAACACCTAACTTGAGCTTAGGTGGGCAGAAGGATATCTTGTTTTCTGGCTAGTTCATCTTTTTAATTATTTAAGCAGAGAATCCTGATAGGACTATTTTAACTTTGAGCATAAATATTATATCTACACCCAACTGCAATAGAAATACATCTATCAAAAATTAAATAACTATATAACAAGAAAACATTGTTTTATTAAAATACAAAAAATAATGAAAAACCTAGTTAGAAAAAATCTACCCAGGCAAACAAATTTTATTTACCTGACAAGAAAGTATATAGCCAGATGGATACCCTGTTTCCTGGGCAGGTCATGTTCTAACACCTTCTTGTCTAGCTGTAGCCAGTTGAAATGATTCCTGAAACAGGCCATGAAACGTGTAAAGTAACAACAGCATTACCTGGTACCTGAAACAGGCTATGACTCATGTAAAGTAACAACAGCATTACATGGTTCCTGAAACAGGCCATGACACGTGTAAAGTAACAACAGCATTACTTGGTACCTGAAACAGGCCATGACACATGTTAAGTAACAATAGCATCCTTGGTTCCTGACACAGGCCATGACATGTGTAAAGTAACAATAGCATTAGTTGGTACCTGAAACAGGCCATGACACATGTAAAGTAACAATAGCATTACTTGGTACCTGAAACAGGCCATGACACATGTAAAGTAAGAATGGCATTAGTTGGTACCTGAAACAGGCCATGACACATGTAAAGTAACAATAGCATTACTTGGTACCTGAAACAGGCCATGACACATGTAAAGTAACAATAGCATTAGTTGGTACCTAAAACAGGCCAAGATACATGTAAAGTAACAATAGCATTAGTTGGTACCTGAAACAGGCCATGACACATGTAAAGTAACAATAGCATTAGTTGGTACCTGAAACAGGCCATGACACATGTAAAGTAAGAATGGCATTAGTTGGTACCTGAAACAGGCCATGACACATGTAAAGTATGAATGGCATTAGTTGGTACCTGAAACAGGCCATGACACATGTAAAGTAAGAATGGCATTAGTTGGTACCTGAAACTGGCCATGACACATGTAAAGTAAGAATGGCATTACTTGGTACCTGAAACAGGCCATGACACATGTAAAGTAACAATAGCATAGCTTGAACATGTCCAATAACAGCACACTCCATGGTCCAATCTTGTAGATTTTTTCTATGACCTTAAATTTACCTTAGCAAAATATCTTTCTCCATGAATAAGACCTTATATGATAACTGGGTCCAGTGGCACATGTGCTGGAAGTGCCAGCCCCAGATGCAGATTCAGTTGTACCCTCAAATTATACATGCATTCCTTTCTTATTTATGTTTAGCTTATAAGGATCATTCTACCACTCATTTGCCCAGGTGTCAATGTGAAAATTGGTAAATGTTGTTAAAATCATACTCATAAATTCATCAATTATGTATTTTGGGTTTCATGTTGTTTCATGTATCCTAATATAATGGCATCATAAAGGCAGCACAATATAAATACCATCTAGAGGAATAAGAACTAAAAAATATCATGCAGCAATTAATTCACTGGAGTCAGAAGTCCCACAAAATTGCATGTTTCTTCTCAACTCTCAGTGCCAGTGATGCACCTTGCATACAAGCTTGTTTGTGCTACATGTAGCCACTCTCCTGTACCCAATGGAAATAGAGACGGATGATGAACCAGGAAACTGGCCTGCCACTTTGTCTCTCCAGCCAGTGGTGATTAAGGCAGCAGCTCCCACTTCATTCTGACATTTCAATGCAAGCTACCAAAGCATCATCATCCACTTACAGGACAAATTGTGCCCAATTGCTCCCTGCAGGGTGCTTTCTGCCAGATGAGGAAATAAACATACCAGTATATACACAAAAAGCAGTCACAGGGGAAACATTCCAGATATAATTAATGGCCAAAGTTACCTGTTAAATTCAGATTAAAGGGGAATATATTGCACAGTGAGAGACATTAATGGATAGTCTCCCCTGAATACTTCCTAAATGCAACTAGGTCCCCGTTCATTTGTTTCACTCCGTTTATATGCTTGTGCTCTTTGGAGAGGATGTTGACTTTTCTGCCTTTCTTGTGATACACAGGTTTACCAATATCAACAAACACTTCCATTTTCTTTTTTAAACAACATATCTCTATAAGTATTTAAATGTATTTTAAGCTTATATTATGCAAAAGTAAGAAATTTCACTGTTTGTAATTGCAATATCTACAAATGAACAGGCTATAAAAGGCCAAGAATTCCAACTAAAAGGACCTACCTACTGTTTGGAATACCTCGAATATTACCTAACATAGGAGACCATTTCCAAGACTGTATTACAACACTTCTGTTATTCTATGGTCTGATAAATTTTATATAGTGAACTGTGAATTTACATCAGGAACATTCCTGACCAACACCATAATAAATAAAAAACAGCTTTTGTCTTAAAATTAACAACTTGTGGACAGAAAAGGAAAATAAGGTTTTACAATAAGTTAACTCGAATAAACTATTTCAAAAGGTAACATTTCAATGGGGCTACTCGTAGTCACCAATAAAATTTTCCTTAATGACATTTAATTCACAGAAAATCAAAGTACTGGTGATATGGCAAATTATGCATTGTACAAACATAATACACAAACATCCAAATCAGATGTGTGAAAGAAATGTTAGAGAAAAGACCCAATGAAACAAGGTGAAACAACAAATACAGAGCAGGTACGCTAGAAGACTGCATACAGGAAGTGCACATCCCACCAGAACACAACCATGCAGTGAGGGGGTTAGGAGTTGTGAGTTGACCATATTAACTATCCAGCCATGATGGGTTAGGAGTTGTGAGTTGACCACTTAAACTATCCAGCCATGAGGGGTTAGGAGTTAGGAGTTGACAACATTAACTATCCAGCCATCAGTGGGTTAGGAGTTGTGAGTTGACCACTTTAACTATCCAGCAGTGAGGGGGTTAGGAGTTGTGAGTTGACCTCTTTAACTATCCAGCCATCAGGGATTAGGAGTTGTGAGTTGACCAGTTTAACTATCAAGCAGTGAGGGGTTTAGGATTTATGAGTTGACCACTTTAACAATCCAGCTATGAGGGGTTAAGGAGTGGTAAGCTGACCACTTTAACTATCCAGCCATGAGGGGTTAGGAGTTGTGAGTTGGCCACTTTAACTATCCAGCCAGGTGGGGGAATAGATGTTGTGTGTTGAGCGCTTTCACATTATCCTGAAACTCTGCCAACCAGTCGTGGAACTACCTTTATATTTGCTTGAGTGTTAGCAACGGAGCTATACCACTACTTTTTTGGTATGTTGAGGCCTGGGATCAAACTTTGGGCCTCCCATACCTGGAGCCGACACTCTACTGATTGGGCTTCCAGTGAGATATAAGAAGTTTCATTTATAAAACCATTTTTATCTCATAAATTTCTTACCATTTTTCCAAATTTAAGGCTATTTCTGAGATCCAGTCAGAAAACCCAAGATTTTTTATGGATGTTACACCTGGTCAGATAATCTATGCACCATTCAACTAGTCTTCAATTTGTACTTTGAGTTTTCTCATCCCAAAGCAGACGATCATGGATTATAAAACAACAATAAATGACTAGCAGAGCATAGTGATTCCATACTTAGGTGTAATTTGTGAGACAATCATTCCATTAACATGAAATCATAAATAAATCTACATGACAATTAGTGTCAGTTATGTTGATTTACCATCATACACTTCATGTGACCTCATTACTTATAAGGTGATAAAGGTAATTATAAAAAAAAACATGTTATGTTAATAAGCCAACTTGTCACATTAACACCACTAATGTGTTCTCTCTAAAATCTGCCAGGATCATAAAGAGGAACTTAAAATGAATTAGAATACACACAGCATACTTATAAAATGGACAGTAAACTATCAATTGGAATTACAATATAATGTATGATCTTGTCAGTGCTCTTTTATACATGTCATACTGGACACAAACTCCCACTTACAAGGATTGTCAAATGATAATGGGGAACTGCATCTAGAATTAATTCTGTCAACTTTATGTTGTTGTTGTTTTTTGACAAGTTTCATCATCAAATATAATTGACCTGATTACTATTTCCAGATCAGACATTACCTGTATAAAGGATTGGGTGTTTAATTTCTACAACTCCACAGTAAAAGAATTAATTTGTATTACAAAAAATACCTCATGGAAATAATATTCTCTTTAAAACATTTTCACCAAATTATGCATAAATAGATTGGAAATTGACTGACTACCCATGAGCAAGAAAATAGAAAAAATGCACAGTTAAATGATTGCAATTAAATACCTTAAATTAGTTTTTTTAAAGTTTTGTTTCCATGAAGTGTGTTATGGAATTGAAAGGCTTGATGTTATGCTGACTGTTTTCGTGAGTTGTTTGCATGATTTGCAGTGTTTGCATGATCCAGTGTAGTTGCATGATTTCCATTAACGAAGGCATGATTTGCATGTCCATTTCCTTCCTATCATGGGTCTCAACTAGACTGTCATTAACACAGTGTCAAGCGTGATCACTCGAAGGTTCCACAGAATGTTAACTTAACAGTTATTTACAAGAGTACATAATGTAGTGTGTGGACCCCAGCCACATCAGTACATAACATAGTGTGTAGACCCCAGCCACAACAGTACATAACATAGTGTGTTGACCCCAGCCACATCAGTACATAACGTAGTGTGTAGACCCCAGCCACAACAGTACATAACACAGTGTGTAGACCCCAGCCACAACAGTACATAACACAGTGTGTAGACCCCAGCCACATCAGTACATAACGTAGTGTGTAGACCCCAGCCACAACAGTACATAACATAGTGTGTAGACCCCAGCCACAACAGTACATAACGTAGTGTGTAGACCCCAGCCACAACAGTACATAACACAGTGTGTAGACCCCAGCCACAACAGTACATAACATAGTGTGTAGACCCCAGCCACATCAGTACATAACATAGTGTGTAGACCCCAGCCACAACAGTACATAACATAGTAAGTAGACCCCGGCCACAACAGTACATAACAAAGTAAGTAGACCCCAGCCACAACAGTACATAACATAGTAAGTAGACCCCAGCCGCAACAGTACATAACATTGTGTGTAGACCCCAGCCACAACAGTACATAACATAGTGTGTAGACCCCATGCCACAACAGTACATAACATAGTAAGTAGACCCCAGCCACAACAGTACATAACATAGTGTGTAGACCCCATGCCACAACAGTACATAACATAGTAAGTAGACCCCAGCCACAACAGTACATAACATAGTAAGTAGACCCCAGCCACAACAGTACATAACATTGTGTTTAGACCCCAGCCACAACAGTACATAACATAGTGTGTAGACCCCAGCCACATCAGTACATAACGTAGTGTGTAGACCCCATGCCACAACAGAACATAACATAGTGTGTAGACCCCAGTCACAACAGTACATAACACAGTGTGTAAACCCCAGCTACAACAGTACATAACATTGTGTGTAGACCCCAGCCACAACAGTACATAACGTAGTGTGTAGACCCCAGCCACAACAGTACATAACATTGTGTGTAGACCCCAGCCACAACAGTACACAACATAGTGTGTAGACCCCAGCCACAACAGTACATAACATAGTGTGTAGACCCCAGCCACAACAGTACACAACATAGTGTGTTGACCCCAGCCACAACAGTACATAACATAGTGTGTAGACCCCAGCCACAACAGTACATAACATAGTGTGTAGACCCCAGCCACAACAGTACATAATGTAGTGTGTTGACCCCAGCCACAACAGTACATAACATAGTGTGTAGACCCCAGCCACAACAGTACACAACATAGTGTGTTGACCCCAGCCACAACAGTACATAACGTAGTGTGTAGACCCCAGCTACAACAGTACATAACAGTGTGTAGACCCCAGCCACAACAGTACATAACGTAGTGTGTAGACCCCAGCCACACAGTACATAACATAGTGTGTAGACCCCAGCCACATCAGTACATAACGTAGTGTGTAGACCCCAGCCACAACAGTACATAACATAGTGTGTAGACCCCAGCCGCAACAGTACATAACATTGTGTGTAGACCCCAGCCACAGCAGTACATAACATAGTGTGTAGACCCCAGCCACAACAGTACATAACATGGTGTGTAGACCCCAGTCACAACAGTACATAACGTAGTGTGTAGACCCCAGCCACAACAGTACATAACATAGTGTGTAGACCCCAGCCACAACAGTACATAACATAGTGTGTAGACCCCAGCCACAACAGTACATAACATAGTGTGTAGACCCCAGCCACAACAGTACATAACGTAGTGTGTAGACCCCAGCCACAACAGTACATAACATAGTGTGTAGACCCCAGTCACAACAGTACATAACATAGTGTGTAGACCCCAGCCACAACAGTACATAACATGGTGTGTAGACCCCAGTCACAACAGTACATAACATAGTGTGTAGACCCCAGCCACAACAGTACATAACATAGTGTGTAGACCCCAGCCACAACAGTACATAACATAGTGTGTAGACCCCAGCCACAACAGTACATAACATAGTGTGTAGACCCCAGCCACAACAGTACATAACGTAGTGTGTAGACCCCAGCCACAACAGTACATAACATAGTGTGTAGACCCCAGCCGCAACAGTACATAACATTGTGTGTAGACCCCAGCCACAGCAGTACATAACATAGTGTGTAGACCCCAGCCACAACAGTACATAACATGGTGTGTAGACCCCAGCCACAACAGTACATAACGTAGTGTGTAGACCCCAGCCACAACAGTACATAACATAGTGTGTAGACCCCAGCCACAGTACATAACATAGTGTGTAGACCCTAGGTTTAGAGGGTGTAGGGTTTAAACCAATATCCACAAGAGAAATTCTTAGAGTGTTAGCAGAGCTGCCCTTCTTTTTGACTAACAATTAAAAAAGTAACTCCACCACTGCTCAGCCTGGTCTAGAGATCATGTGACTGCATCACATTTGGCAGCAAATTAGGTGTCCATGACATGCTATGATAGTGAAGGCAGCAATATATCTGCTTCACATCAACACCAGCTCTGGAAAATTGATTTTTCTTTTTTTTTTAACTTTTTTATCAGACAAAGTACAGCTTCTATACGCCAGCTTCAAGACTCAAGACAATACTTCATCTTTTATTAACTCAGCCAGATAAACAAGAGAATGTTTGCAGGAAGTCACAGTCTGGAATATATACATAAACTGTCTGCAATATGACATGATAATGTTGCGTATAGACATAAAGAGTGGAAGAAATGTCCAATACATATCTGGTAGTGGCTTTACTTACATATCAATGTACACATTTGCTGATAGTCAACTGGGAAACAGTTTCTTTGAACAGAAATAATTCATTCTTAATTTTCGAATTCATTCCAATATGAGAGGCAACAATTTGTAAAAGGTCTTGCTGTAGGACCAACATAGTCAACTTTAATGTCAGGGACCCACCAAATCACAGGCATGTACATATCTGTTCTAGGCTTACTGTAGGACCAATATGGTGTCAACATTCCTGTCCTGGACCCACCAAACCACAGACCTGTACATATCTGTTCTAGTCAACATTCATATCCGGGACCCACCAAACAACAGACCTGTACATATCAGTTCTAGACAACATTCATGTCCGAGACCCACCAAACAACATACCTGTACATATCTGTTCTAGACAACATTCCTGTCCGAGACCCACCAAACAACAGACCTGTAAATATCAGTTCTAGACAACATTCCTGTCCGAGACCCAGCAAACCATAGACCTGTACATATCAGTTCTAGACAACATTCCTGTCCGAGACCCACCAAACAACATACCTGTACATATCAGTTCTAGACAACATTCCTGTCCTGGACCCACCAAACAACAGACCTGTAAATATCAGTTCTAGTCAACATTCCTGTCCGAGACCCACCAAACCACAGACCTGTACATATCAGTTCTAGACAACATTCCTGTCCGAGACCCACCAAACAACAGACCTGTACATATCTGTTCTAGTCAACATTCATGTCTTGGACCCAGCAAACCATAGACCTGTACATATCTGTTCTAGACAACATTCCTGTCCGGGACCCAGCAAACCACAGACCTGTACAATTCTGTTCTAGTCAACATTCCTGTCCGAGACCCAGCAAACCATAGACCTGTACATATCTGTTCTAGACAACATTCCTGTCCGGGACCCAGCAAACCACAGACCTGTACATATCTGTTCTAGTCAACATTCCTGTCCGGGACCCAGCAAACCATAGACCTGTACATATCTGTTCTAGTCAACATTCATGTCTGGGACCCAGCAAACCATAGACCTGTACATATCTGTTCTAGACAACATTCCTGTCCGGGACCCAGCAAACCATAGACCTGTACATATCTGTTCTAGACAACATTCCTGTCCGAGACCCACCAAACCATAGACCTGTACATATCTGTTCTAGTCAACATTCATGTCCGGGACCCAGCAAACAACAGACCTGTACATATCTGTTCTAGGCTAACTGTAGGACCAATATAGTGTCAATATTCATGTCTGGGACCCAGCAAACCATAGACCTGTAAATATCAGTTCTAGTCAACATTCCTGTCCGAGACCCACCAAACCACAGACCTGTACATATCTGTTCTAGACAACATTCATGTCCGGGACCCAGCAAACCACAGACCTGTACATATCTGTTCTAGTCAACATTCCTGTCCGGGACCCAGCAAACCATAGACCTGTACATATCTGTTCTAGACAACATTCCTGTCCTGGACCCAGCAAACCACAGACCTGTACATATCTGTTCTAGTCAACATTCCTGTCCGGGACCCAGCAAACCATAGACCTGTACATATCTGTTCTAGACAACATTCATGTCCGGGACCCAGCAAACCACAGACCTGTACATATCTGTTCTAGTCAACATTCATGCCCGGGACCCAGCAAACCATAGACCTGTACATATCTGTTCTAGTCAACATTCCTGTCCGGGACCCAGCAAACCATAGACCTGTACATATCTGTTCTAGTCAACATTCATGTCTGGGACCCAGCAAACCATAGACCTGTACATATCAGTTCTAGTCAACATTCCTGTCCGGGACCCAGCAAACCATAGACCTGTACATATCAGTTCTAGTCAACATTCATGTCTGGGACCCAGCAAACCATAGACCTGTACATATCTGTTCTAGGCTTACTGTAGGACCAATATAGTGTCAACATTCATGTCTGGGACCCAGCAAACCATAGACCTGTACATATCAGTTCTAGACAACATTCCTGTCCGAGACCCAGCAAACCATAGACCTGTACATATCAGTTCTAGACAACATTCCTGTCCGAGACCCACCAAACAACATACCTGTACATATCAGTTCTAGACAACATTCCTGTCCTGGACCCACCAAACAACAGACCTGTAAATATCAGTTCTAGTCAACATTCCTGTCCGAGACCCACCAAACCACAGACCTGTACATATCAGTTCTAGACAACATTCCTGTCCGAGACCCACCAAACAACAGACCTGTACATATCTGTTCTAGTCAACATTCATGTCTGGGACCCAGCAAACCATAGACCTGTACATATCTGTTCTAGACAACATTCCTGTCCGGGACCCAGCAAACCACAGACCTGTACATATCTGTTCTAGTCAACATTCCTGTCCGAGACCCAGCAAACCATAGACCTGTACATATCTGTTCTAGACAACATTCCTGTCCGGGACCCAGCAAACCACAGACCTGTACATATCTGTTCTAGTCAACATTCCTGTCCGGGACCCAGCAAACCATAGACCTGTACATATCTGTTCTAGTCAACATTCATGTCTGGGACCCAGCAAACCATAGACCTGTACATATCTGTTCTAGACAACATTCCTGTCCGGGACCCAGCAAACCATAGACCTGTACATATCTGTTCTAGACAACATTCCTGTCCGAGACCCACCAAACCATAGACCTGTACATATCTGTTCTAGTCAACATTTATGTCCGGGACCCAGCAAACAACAGACCTGTACATATCTGTTCTAGGCTAACTGTAGGACCAATATAGTGTCAATATTCATGTCTGGGACCCAGCAAACCATAGACCTGTAAATATCAGTTCTAGTCAACATTCCTGTCCGAGACCCACCAAACCACAGACCTGTACATATCTGTTCTAGACAACATTCATGTCCGGGACCCAGCAAACCACAGACCTGTACATATCTGTTCTAGTCAACATTCCTGTCCGGGACCCAGCAAACCATAGACCTGTACATATCTGTTCTAGACAACATTCCTGTCCTGGACCCAGCAAACCACAGACCTGTACATATCTGTTCTAGTCAACATTCCTGTCCGGGACCCAGCAAACCATAGACCTGTACATATCTGTTCTAGACAACATTCATGTCCGGGACCCAGCAAACCACAGACCTGTACATATCTGTTCTAGTCAACATTCATGCCCGGGACCCAGCAAACCATAGACCTGTACATATCTGTTCTAGTCAACATTCCTGTCCGGGACCCAGCAAACCATAGACCTGTACATATCTGTTCTAGTCAACATTCATGTCTGGGACCCAGCAAACCATAGACCTGTACATATCAGTTCTAGTCAACATTCCTGTCCGGGACCCAGCAAACCATAGACCTGTACATATCAGTTCTAGTCAACATTCATGTCTGGGACCCAGCAAACCATAGACCTGTACATATCTGTTCTAGGCTTACTGTAGGACCAATATAGTGTCAACATTCATGTCTGGGACCCAGCAAACCATAGACCTGTACATATCAGTTCTAGTCAACATTCCTGTCCGGGACCCAGCAAACCATAGACCTGTACATATCAGTTCTAGTCAACATTCATGTCTGGGACCCAGCAAACCATAGACCTGTACATATCTGTTCTAGTCAACATTCCTGTCTGGGACCCAGCAAACCATAGACCTGTACATATCAGTTCTAGTCAACATTCCTGTCCGGGACCCAGCAAACCATAGACCTGTACATATCTGTTCTAGATAACATTCATGTCCGGGACCCAGCAAACCACAGACCTGTACATATCTGTTCTAGTCAACATTCATGCCCGGGACCCACCAAACCATAGACCTGTACGTATCTGTTCTAGTCAACATTCATTTCCGGGACCCAGCAAACCACAGACCTGTACATATCTGTTCTAGACAACATTCATGTCCGGGACCCAGCAAACCATAGACCTGTACATATCTGTTCTAGTCAACATTCATGTCCGGGACCCAGCAAACCATAGACCTGTACATATCTGTTCTAGACAACATTCATTTCCGGGACCCACCAAACCATAGACCTGTACATATCTGTTCTAGTCAACATTCCTGTCCGGGACCCAGCAAACCATAGACCTGTACATATCTGTTCTAGTCAACATTCCTGTCCGGGACCCAGCAAACCATAGACCTGTACATATCTGTTCTAGGCTTACTGTAGGACCAATTTAGTGTCAACATTCATGTCTGGGACCCACAAAGCCATAGACCTGTACATATCTGTTCTAGTCAACATTCATGTCCGGGACCCAGCAAACCATAGACCTGTACATATCTGTTCTAGACAACATTCATGTCCTGGACCCACCACACCACAGGCATGTACATATCAGTTCTAGACAACATTCCTGTCCGAGACCCACCAAACAACATACCTGTACATATCAGTTCTAGACAACATTCCTGTCCGAGACCCAGCAAACCATAGACCTGTACATATCAGTTCTAGACAACATTCCTGTCCGAGACCCACCAAACAACAGACCTGTACATATCAGTTCTAGACAACATTCCTGTCCGAGACCCAGCAAACCATAGACCTGTACATATCAGTTCTAGACAACATTCCTGTCCGAGACCCACCAAACAACAGACCTGTACATATCTGTTCTAGTCAACATTCCTGTCCGGGACCCACCAAACAACAGACCTGTACATATCTGTTCTAGACAACATTCCTGTCCGAGACCCACCAAACCACAGACCTGTACATATCTGTTCTAGTCAACATTCATGTCCGGGACCCAGCAAACAATAGACCTGTACATATCAGTTCTAGACAACATTCCTGTCCGAGACCCACCAAACAACAGACCTGTACATATCTGTTCTAGTCAACATTCCTGTCCGGGACCCAGCAAACCATAGACCTGTACATATCAGTTCTAGACAACATTCCTGTCCGAGACCCACCAAACAACAGACCTGTAAATATCAGTTCTAGACAACATTCCTGTCCGGGACCCACCAAACAACAGACCTGTATATATCTGTTCTAGTCAACATTCATGTCCGGGACCCAGCAAACCATAGACCTGTACATATCTGTTCTAGTCAACATTCATGTCTGGGACCCAGCAAACCATAGACCTGTACGTATCTGTTCTAGTCAACACTCATGTCTGGGACCCAGCAAACCATAGACCTGTACATATCAGTTCTAGACAACATTCCTGTCCGAGACCCAGCAAACCATAGACCTGTACATATCTGTTCTAGTCAACATTCATGTCTGGGACCCAGCAAACCATAGACCTGTACATATCTGTTCTAGACAACATTCCTGTCCGGGACCCAGCAAACAATAGACCTGTACGTATCTGTTCTAGTCAACATTCATGTCCGGGACCCAGCAAACCATAGACCTGTACATATCAGTTCTAGTCAACATTCATGTCCTGGACCCACCACACCACAGGCATGTACATATCAGTTCTAGTCAACATTCATATCCGGGACCCACCAAACCACAGACCAGTATGTACCAAGCTCTCCCGTACCTGGAGCTGACGCTCTACAGTTTGCGCTACCAGGTCTGGTAGTAAAAATTCTACACGATAAAAATGATATTTGAAATATAATACTACTCTGAATGATACATTATTTGCTTAATATTATGTGCTTGGCTCCATTATCCAGCAAAAAGATTGACACATGATACAATGCTACAGTATATATTTAAAACTAAAATAGACAATATTGTTATTGTGCATAAAACATTGCTTAGAGAATAGTGTTCTCAAACATATGACTTTTTTTCTCTTTTATGCTTAAAAAGCAAAAATGTTTTAAGAGAAAATGACAATAGCAAACCAAAAAAAAATATCAGCGCATTTACTATACTAACATTATTTACCTATGTTCACAATAGCTCTCCTTTTATCCAATAATCCCAATACGTGATTCCATTCCCCCAGAAAACATGTAATGACATTTCCCAACATCATCAATGTTTAGTGAAGATAACCTTATTTGTAATGTCTCTCTGGTTAAGGCATCTTCCTACGTGTTTCACCTTGGAAACTGAGAGACTGTCCTAGCTGTGCGAGACTTGAGGAATCTTACACAATAAGTTATCAAGGAACGTTGAATGCAGATATGGATACTTTTTAAGACAAGGAAGATGGGGTTGGGCTGGAGAGTTTAACATGATCACGCCTGATTGGAATGGATTGATAATCAATATATTTCAGACTAGCAGCTGAAATAGCTTAGCACTGAGGATAGCACACTAGAAACTGTCTGGAAGACATGAAACAACTGACATTATGAGATTATGTGACAGGAAAGATTGTGGTAGATTTGGTAAGAAATCCAGAAAAATACAGCAGGCTAAAGTTATGCAGGAGTTCTACACAGGGTCCGGAATTACTTCAAATATGCTAATATAATTTATAAGAAAACTATCAATGATCTCCTATGGACTTAGACTGGAGGTCTGATTGAACAGAATTCTATCCACAGTTAAGACAGGTGCAATGCATTTGATTATTTCTTAGAGTAAAAGAAAACACAATTTATTGACAAATGTATCCCTAGAATGTAGGTTGGTATATGCTCAATTGTATAATTTACACATCTACAAATCAACCTCTGGAGGCTTACAATTTGATATTGACTAAGTTAATTAATCAGAGAGTAATAAGAGTCCATAATTTAAATTGACTGATCATCAAAATATTACAATTTTTGCAGCTAAAACATGTCAGCAGAGAGAACATGTAAGGAAACAGTCCAGGAAGAGTATGATCTGTTGATTTAACATGAAAGTGGATGGAAGATTTTTTGCTGAGTCCAGAAGTAAAACAGAACTATTGTGTTCTGCAGAATAGCCAATATTCATGAATATCACAAAGAACAAAGTGCTAAGTTTGTTTTCTGCATAAGATAGAAATATACAAAAAAAAAAAAAAAAAAAAAAAATGATTTCGTCAGATTTGGTATAACTTAAGCTTGAAAGTAAAGACATTCTTTTATACAAGTATTGAACAAGAAATGTTTCATAAATAACTATTAAAGGGATGTAACAACTTCATGCTTAAACTTTAGCCAAACAACAGTTACTCCCCTTTTTATAGGAAATTGAGAGTAGACAATATTACCCAAACACAATTGGTCGACACATTCAACACATGAACAGTTATCAAAAACATGTATTAAGAATTTTCTACATTGCTTAATATATAAAAAGTTGACTTCTTTGTTTGTTTGGTTTGGTTTTGTGTGTGTTTTGTGTGTGTGTGTGTGTGTGTGTGTGTGTGTGTGTGTGTGTGTGTGTGTGTGTGTGTGTGGGAGCGTTTAACCGTAATATGTAGCGATTTCCAATTAACACACACCAACAAATGTAGCACATACAAATCATGTAGCACATTTTTTATGTGCTACAAAAGTTTTATGCTGTCTAGGCTACGAATTGCACAGTAACGCATTATAAAAAGGCATCAAGGGAGGTAATGCCTAAACAAATGTTAAACACAATTTGTTTTCGATATAAGTTTATACAAGTGCAGCTTACATGCTGAAGTGCAACGTGCTACATATGCCGTGTATTGATCAACACACATACACGCACAGGGCGTGTTATGTAGCTCTTTGTAAAATTAATGCTAGACGAGTGTATCGCTTATAATAAATTGGCATATGATGTGTCCTTTTGCTGTAATAAACCCTAGACTGATATCTCACAGCACTGCAAAAATACGCCCGATTTACTAACACACTGCGTGCTACATTTTAATGTGTGTGTCAGAAAAACATGTGCTACATCTTCGGCGACTGGCTAATTTGCCAGTGTGCTACAAATGATGAATGTGTGTTACACTGCGTTACATTACACGTGCTATGTCTGTTACGTTTTTGATGAACGGATAGTCAATACTGTTAAAGCGATTTACACAGGTCTCTTGGTCAGGGTTTTATTCTGTGAAACATTAATAAGATGAGATACGTAAGATGACGATGGTAAGATAACGATGGACGATGGTAGGATGTTGATGGTAAGATGTCGATGGACGATCAGGTAAGATGGCGATGGACTTTGGTAAGATGACGCTGCGCGATAACACGTTGTTAAGATGGAAATGGTGCGACAGTAATATGTTGATGCATGATAGTGCGATGTTTTTAACCTTGATTTCACGCATTGCCATTGTATCATTTTCATCTTACTATCGCGAATCGTCATCTTACCATCGCGCTATCGTGCATCGCCATCTTAATATCGCCCATCGCCATCTTACTACCGTATATCGCCTTACAAAGAGAGCGCTATGACCCTAACGGAACTCGGTAAAAATCGCAGTGTCGCATTAATTGCGTATCCAATGCATTTGTCCAAACCCCATTTTTTCTCAGTGGAGGGTTCAGATGCTCTGATCCCAATCTCGCTTTAGGAGGGGCCAAGTAGCCAAACTCATCTATTCTCGAGAGGGCATCCAGGGGCCAACGGGGAGATCCAGGAGGTCTGCAATAGTATAAGAGTTTGCCGGTCGAACACTTGGTACCTCATTTACTAGGCCATTCTGAATTAATAAAATGAACCATATGACCTTTTGCTTTATTCTTCACCATCATTTTCACTTGGGTAGTTGTCAACCAAAAGGCATGGTCAACCATGTATTATCCTGTATAATAGATATGTTTTGTCATTTATCAATAACTTGTACTGGTTTTGAATATTTTTTGGTGAATAATATTAAAGGATTGTTTAGCTTGTCTGAAAGTTTAAAAATGAGACATAACAAATGGTTTTGAATGGAATTAGCTGTGAAAAAAACGAGTTACTGGAATCTAAATATCAAGCCTTTTCTCGAGATTTTCATTCTTCAAATATTTCCTCTTTTTCATGGCCATCAGGGGCGGATCCAGGATTTCAGAAAAGGGGGGGCCGAGGGAGTAACATTCGGCCGCAGGCCGGAGCTGATCGCGCCGCAGGCGCGAAATCCGCGGCAGGGGGTCTGGAGGGGGCTCCCCAAGAAAATTTTGAATTCTAGATGCGCTGAGATGCGATTTCCAAGCATCTGTGGGGCATAATTTCCTTATCTATTTGCTCACTTTAAAGGGCAAAATACTTTTTTTGTTGGTCGTCGAAAAATAGGGGGGGGGGGCGGCCCCTTCGGCCCCCCTCTGGATCCGCCCCTGGCCATGGGCTGATTTTTATTTCAATTGGTGAGCACAGCTAGGGTCGATCAAACCTCGGAGCAGTTTCATTTTAGCATCTCGGCTTTAATGACCTTAGCTATTTTACTCATTTACTGGAATTATTAACATTTCTCGGCGGATAAAGTAAAACTAAACATTTATCAAAACATCTTCTCTTACTGCTAATTTGCATATCATAATGTATAAATGTTTGCCTAGCAAATATTCGTCGGCCATTTTAATTATCGTTAAAATAACTTCATGGTGCATGTGCTCGTTTTTCCACGGGCAATAATGCCATAATCGCCGTTACGCACCGTGATAATCTCACGGGTGGATACGATAATCATTATGCGGGAACGAATTTCTATAGGAAAATGTTACTATATAGTAACATGTGTATTACACTAATGTTAAATTATTAAGTGTAACAATATAATATTTTATATACTGTTTTAACCGGCAATGTATTTCCTATAGTTTTATGAAAAATGCCGAATGAGTTTGTAGTATCGTATGTCCCTTTCAAAACCATGGTAAAGCGCACACGGCGCAGTACAACGTGCAGTAAAGAGTATTTAATGTAACCGTAATTACCTCCAAAACTATTCCTCAAATGGTAATGAAATAAAACGCCAAAACGCCATTTGAAGTATTTATGACGTAATGTGCAAGTTTGATGTCATTTGAACGTTATACAGTATTATGAGCATATGCAAAAAATAATACGTATGATTATGGCTAAAGCTCTCGGGCAATTATTTCCATGGTCAATCATGTATTATTCTATAAATAAACTAGTAACAACGTTCGCAGTGTACAAAATGGCGTCATTAGATCGCATGGGCAGTCATCAAGTTTTGTAATGAACTAGGGAAGACGCCGACACAAACATACAACATGATGCAGACGACTAGCGTTAAGAGCAGTGTCAGGTGTACACTGTTAAATTGCACCAGCGTTTCTGTGACGACAGAGAGAGCCTTAATTTAAGATGACGAGGGTAGAGGGGGGGGGGGGGGGGGGGGGGAGAGAGAAAAACGGTGCGACGTTGCTGACGTCAGTCGCTGAAACCTAAATACAAAGGACCGACAACGATTATTTTTTTTATTAATACCCTCTACTTTTAATAAGATTTATTTATATGCATTTTTTATTTAGACCATTTTAACTCGCTTATTTCATATGTTCCGTGGCATTTTTTTTAATTTTCACTAAGATGCTTAATAAATACGGCCCAAGGACGCTATTTCGGCTACGGAACAATTCATTTAATACATGACGAGGATCTACAAATGTCGAAGTTTTGTGTAGTAATAATACGATATAACGAATCTAAAGATAATGAAAAGGAACGCCGTGTCCGTGATCCCATGACTTTCCTTCGGACACTCAAGTGGTGGTGGTGGTGGCGGATGCATTCTTGAATAAAAATATAACGACAGACGAGACGTGGCTTTAGTTCTATGACACCGAGACGGGTGTATGGAAACGAAGCGGATCCCCCCCCCCCCCCCCCCCCCCCCCCCCCCTCCAA